>JBBDHG010000001.1:600000-850000 GCA_037951165.1 Lophius americanus
CTCTTTTCCAGCGGATTTAATGCAATTGCAGCAGATATAATGAAACACTTTTATTTGCACAAAGATTTATCATCATCTTGCCATACAACATGAAGACACCTTAACAGAAAGAAAAAGTTCAGAGACATCAGAGCGAAATAGCTAAAGAAGAGGCGATGGATGACATACGCAGCAGCATGCTCTAAGGAACATTATCTATCTTTCATCAGCCCATAGCCTACACGACATCCAAAGCTCCCACTAAGATTGATTTGTTGTTTACTGTTATCATGATAACTTAGACACATACCACTTTTCAAGTGATCATTTTGTGAAATAATTTATCAGAGATTTTTACCAGTCAAAATGTGACACTGGAGTCCAACTCCAGAGTGAGTGACCAAACGCTTTCCTTTCAATATTCTCCAAAATAGTGCATAATCAAGCCAGTGATTCAGATCCATAGATGGCAAATGCATGGCGCATCTAGAGAACCCAACAGGAGCGAATGCATTACTTATGGGAAACAAAGTTGCACCAGTAAATTCTGGAGAGCGACTGCTACCTCATCTTCCAAATCCCCAAGGACGCCTTCAATATCCTCCTTCAATATCCAAAACCCTCAGAATACAAAAACATTGGATCCAGTACCAGGAGAGAAGAGGGTTGCAGTTTCCATATAGAAACTTTCCAGTAATGTTTACTACCATGCTGTTGCCAACATGTTTGGTTTTGGAGCCAGCCCCGCCTGTAACATCTTCTGCGAGGTGAATGAGGCACTGAGCAATCTCAGGAGGGTTAATGCGAAGGGAATACTATCTGTCCCTTAACTCCAAGCTTTCATGACAGGGAATCCTGCCCATGTGTGCTAGTGCCTTGGATAAATTACAGTGTTCTCCTTCAAGGACTTGTAGACCACACTTTACAGCTTGACCAGGAACATAATGAATCATTCCCTGAGGGTACAGCGAGGGGACAGAGGGCAGCCTACAACACCTGTCGGAACCGTACACGCATCCACTTTGAGCACGCATTTGGTCGCCTCAAGGGTCGTTCGCAATGCATCATGAAAAGAGATGACTTTCAGAACCAAAAATGTGAGGTATGTTGTGTTTGCTTAGTTTTCTATAGGGACACCAGTAAGACACGTTGAAGCAGGGTGACACAGGAGCAGAGCAGCATTATGCACCAGAAGAACCTGCTGTCTCCCAAGCACAGCGTATCCCCACATTGTAGTCGATACCCACAAGAGACTGTTCTTGAAATAAAGCGTATGCTTCTCAACCTTGCAATTCAAATTCAGTTCCAATATCTTTATAACAATAATTTTTTTTTTTTTTTTTTTTTTTTACAAAAGTAAAAGTTTTGTTAAAAATGTATCAAAATAGAGGGCAAGAGGAGATTAAAATGTGGACAAGACCCCCCGAGTGTTCTTCAAGATTCCTCTGGCACAAAGAAGAAAATAGACATTTAAGCTCCATGGGTAATATTCATTCCACTCTTGCCTGATTATTTTTTAAGAAGGTAGAGAATTTCATTAAAGCTTGATGTCAGAGACATAAGATAATAAGATCAAACTTAATTAATCCTAAAAAGAAATTATAGATGACCACAATGCTGCCCCATAAGCGGTAAAATGGCAAAAGTTACGCTGTCGGGATGTAATAGTTTATATGCAGTGGAATGCTCAAAAGGCTTACCCCTGTTTAATCATTTCTGCTACTAATTACTAAATAAAACAGCATCTTTGGACACGTTTTGGATATAACTAGAGCTTTGCTGTTGTCTCCGACAGGCAGGGTATATCGCTGACAAGTCCCCAGTCCCCTTAGTTGCAATCTCCCCAATTAAACTCCTTAAATTATATGTAAAGTTATTTCCACAGAATTTTCAGTAAAAAAGTTCCCCAAACTGAGTATAATATATTGCAGTCTTATAGCTCATATTTCAATCAAGATCGATCTCCTCGAGTTGATTCATATGCGCATAATTGGACTAATCGTGGTCGAGAAATTATGGCCCTGGCTTCAGATATATACACCTTACCTTTTCCAAAATCAATACAGTTCATCCACACACTAAGATCTATGAGTGTGTAAAGGTTAAAAGTGATCCATGAAGTACAGTACCGAGTTGTACTGAGTTATCGCGTTAACACGAAGGATCTGCGGCGACGATGATGATTCCATATCCCCAACTTTTCGGGCATATAATTAAGTTGAAGCCGATGGTTTCAAGTAGTCCCATTGTTAATCTGCTACCATTCTTGAAGATGAGGGCTAAGGACCACCTCCTGAAGCAGAAAGCAGTTGTGTGCATCCTCTCAGGCTCAGTTTCCCCCCTGAATGTCACATTTACCTCAACCTCTCTCAATAATATCTTTCTGTGTGTGTTTTGGTGCTTCTGCATTAATCACCAGACAGAAGCAGCTTATATGTTTTTGGATACATTTTAGATGGGGGTGACCTCATATTTTATATATTTTGAGAGGCCGCTGTGACTGCGGTTGGGAAATGCTGGTATTTGCAACTCATTTATCAAGGCCCGCTTGCTAACAGCACTGAGCAAAGCCGCTTCTCCAATAGCGTTTGAAAGTGATGGTGATCCGTCTCAATTTTTTTTTTCATTTTCCTTCAACCTTGACACAACTCTTGAGTCCAGCTTGCTGCTGTTAAGGAAGCGTGTGTGTTTGTGTGTGTGTGTTTGCCTAAATTGATGTGAGTCCCGCTGAGGAACAGAGGTTAGTTATAGGATGCAGCTTTTCTGGCTCTCACTGCGTGTCCCATTATCACCAACATATTGGACTGGTTGGGTGCATTACTCACAATGTTGGCACCAGAACAACATCTGCTCTCCTCTTTCATCGTCGTCTCCAGTATTGCAGTTTTTTCCTTGATGAAAGACTTAAGTAGTACGAAAGAACAAACCCTGTCGGCTTTACAATGAAAATACAGAGTCAGACAATTAAAAGTGAGGTAAATAAACTATTTTAGCTTTATTCATCCTTATTGTTTCAGTCTGATTGACTGAAACAATCAGACTCAAACTTCAGTAGACACAGACTATTTTTGTTAGGATCCGGCAGTACACCTCCACAGTATGTGTGTCGTCTCTCTCACCCTGTCTGTCTCTTACCAGGGCATGGCTACTTGTCACTCTCTCCTCACCTGACTCCACCTACCATGACACCTTCACACCTGAAGACTGCTGCAAAAAACTTCGGCTCTACACTCCATTCTTCGTCTGATCGTCCGTTTATCTTTGTGGTAAATTTTCCCTTCCTCATAATTTTTTGACAACCTGTTTTTGGATGTTGCTCACCTGGTATTTCTTGCCAAGGTTCAACATTCCAACTCCTCTGACTAACCTGCTGTGCCCTGGAAATAATCCTGTCTAGTCTCCTAAGATTCAGATCCGCCCAGCTGTCTGCCCCCTTCTCCTGCACTAGAGTCATTATTCATCAAAGCATTTTGTTCTCCTTCACCTGGCTTCTGGGTCTTTTGAGTTCCGCACATTTGGATCCAAGAAATAACTGGTAATACCGTAACAATTTTCTATGGTACAACATTGTTGTGTGTAATTGTGAGAAATTAAACAAAACCTAAAAATCTATCAAAAAATAAGTTTGAAGCTCGTCTATAGTAGAAGAGTTAGAGTAGTCCCTCTATAAAAGAAAAATACAATTAATAATCATAAAAAAACAACGCATCATTCTATGATTGAGGATTGAGCCCCGTGTCAAACATCTTCAGCAACGAGGAAAGTATGATAAGTGACAGAATTGAGGAGGATGATAAGACTGACTCACATGATAGTCGGGAAGATAAATAAACCACTTGAGATCTCATCAACCAAAATGGTCCATAATGGTGGTGAGTCGCACATTTGATTCTTACTTAATCTCCTACACATCCTCCTCTCCATTATCCATCCACTTTCTTCCGATTATCTGGGGTCGGGTCGCGGTGGCAGCAGGATAAGAAGGGATTTCCAGATATCCCTCTCCCCAGCAACACTCCTTCATCCTGAGGGATGAGCTGGATGAATGAGCTGATGAATGCTGATTCTTCCATTAATTAAGAGTTATTGCCACAGAGTCCACAAGTGACTTATCTCGCCCGGTTAAGAAAGCATCTTCCATACCATTCGTTTTTTGGTAATCTTGCTCAGAAACCAATAATAAAAACAAAAAACAGACATACACACCTTTGCAGATACCAATATGTTTGGCCTTGGTTGCATGTGGTTTAGGGGCTGCATAGCATGTGACGAATCATTTGGCTGCTCTATTCAAAAATAAGTATTTGCCAATATATTTACAAAATGATGCCTGCATATAAAAATGTCTGTGAAAGAGAGCCTTGGAAAAATCCAAAGAATTCTCCCTTCCCTGTGATAACTGACTGCAAACACTCAATGGGGGCCATTGCAGAAGAAGGAATGAAGGAAAACAGTCTCACGGGTGTAACTGTGGATCTGGATTCTACCCTGTAGTAGAACACTTCATAACATTCACACTTTATAGAATATTTATGAGCCTGTCAGTGGTAAAAACAAGCCCTTGACTTTGGTATCCACTGGCAGCTAAAATCTCTGAAGAGGATACCTCGCTCTTAATCTAAGCAATTTATGTCACATTAGCTACAGTTATGGCTACGTGTCCATTTCATTCAGGGCATTAGTGGAATATCATACAGTATCTGAAAATATATAAAAGGTGCAACAGTATCAGAAAACAAGTTTAAAGCATATATCTAAAACCAAACAACACGTTCAAACATCACTCTTTCTTCCTTAGAAGATAGAAAAGTTTATCACACACAATTGCTACCATCTGGCTAACTGACAGTTTACCATTGATAATCAGGGCTTTTAAAGTCACTGCCCCATTACAAAGTGGCCCCAGTTGCAGTTGATCTCTAAAGCAGGTGGAGAGTAGAGCCCACCAGACCCAGAACACCCCCCCCCCCCCCCCCCCCCCCCCCCCCCCCCCCCCTTCATAAGAACAAACAACTAGTTTGTTTAAGGTCCAGTTTGTAATATTACACCAGGGGAGGCGCTGCAGGGAATCCCTTTCCTTTGAGTTGTCAAGAGGATGCAACTTGGCTCCTTCCGTTATTATCCTTGCCTGTGCGACTGTGAGGGTGGCGGCCAAGCCTAGGATTAAGCCTGGGTAAGACAATTCAACCTAGCTGCTAACCCAGCCACCTTCCCTGTGCGACTGCGATGAAGGAGGCTAGCTGGTCTTCAATCCTCCGAGCCGAGTTGGTAAACCAGGATTCTTCGTTGGGGGCGGCTGTGGCTCAGTGGGTAGTGCGGCCGTCTCCCAATCAGAAGATCGGAAGGTAGCCGGTTCGAATCCCACCAGGGTCTACTTGTCGTAGGGTCCTTGAGCAAGACCCTGAATCCTTAGCTCCCCGGGCGCTCCACGAGGGGCTGCCCACTGCTCCCTCAGGGATGGGTCAAATGCAGAGAAGTAATTTCACTATGTTGTACTGTGTATGACTCTATGTGACTAATAAAGGATTGTTTCTTTCTTAAAAACACAAACCACGGTAACAACTTTAAAACGTCTGTACCAACATGCCGGCTTCCATACAGAAATCAGGACCTGCTCTTTGGAAATAAAAAGGGCTTTTTCTAAACAAACAATAAAACATTTTTTTTTTCTTTCAAGTGAAAGTGCACAAGCCTAGAATATTATATTCCATTTATTCAAAGAGATACCACTGAATATCCTCTAAATCTTAGACACAGAACCGTTAAAACACACAAAATGAAACAAAAAAATGTACAAGATACAAGACATTTGTACATTCACTTCAGTTCAAAAGGGTCGGGTACGAAAGGGTTAAGACACAAGATAGATGTTACTTCCTCAAAGCAATTTCTCTGGAATGAAATAGTTTCAACAAGTTATTGTAGCACAAACGTTTTCTTTTCCGGTCCATGACTCTCAGACATATTACTCTTGACATTTGAAGCTTCAGGAGCAGATATTGACAACAGGACTAAGGCTTCTTTTCACCAGGTTGAACTCCTCGCTCCACTGCCTCCGTCAAACCCTCTTCCTCATGATGAAGAGAGGGCTTCTTTTGCCAATAAGCAAAATAACACGTCAGCTTTCATACCCTTCAAAGATCACTCTTTTAGTGCTTCACGCATCAATACCAGAGACGCTACAATAGTAACACTGTTATCTATCCAGGTTCTTTTAACCTGCAGTTGCCTGGGTCACGAACATGTTAAGGTCATCCTGTTCCAACACAGCATTTGAAAAATCTAGTCCTTCAGGAGCAGGATATCGTTAGCACCAGCTATTTGAATTTCTCATATTTAATCAGCATCTTCATCAAAACAGGAGCATTTGTGTGGCGTGTTAACTTTGGACCCAAAATTAATGAAAAACAGAGAATCAGGTACTGTATTAAAGTAAATCAATTTAGTTAGTTAGTCGTATACATCTGACACTAGCGGGAGCTTTACCTCCAAAGGTTTTGAGTCATAATTTCTCAACCGTTGTTCTGATTTGGTACAAATATGGTGCAAATTAATCCTCTTAAGCGGATCTTTCATACATCTGTGTTGCGGTACAACGCAGCGTTTTGGGGCCTTTTTGGGGATATATACTTGCTTTCAGGGATGAAATTTGCTGAATTTTTTCCCGTAGGCTTACCACTGAGTTAACAGTCTGGAAGGATGAACAGGCTTGATGTATATACAGATGCTGGATTGAGCAGAGCCACAGGTGCAGAGGTGATTGGCGGCAGGAAGAAGGAAACTCCAAACGCACAGAGGCAAGACAGCTCAGGAGCAGAAAGCTATGGGGAAGAAGCCTTTTAGCAAACCCGAAGATGTTGCAAAGATAAACACAAAAAAAACTTTTACATGCCTCTTACCACTACTCCGTCGCTACAGGCCGATGTTTCACCCAGCGGCATGGATATCTCAGAGTATGATGGACTGGGATCAGGCTGTGTCAAAGATGCTGGGTCTGAAACATTCATTATCCCAGCCTTCTGGAGCAGCGGCTTGACCACTGACCTTTTTCACCAATCCCACAACTTTCCGCTGTTTCAACATAGCTGCCTCCTGCTTTCCCTTAAACTGTCAGCAACAAGATGGCTTGACACCTAATGTGGATTTAGGACCTTGCATGACTGATGTGTCAGTGGGTTTCTAAAGAACAAATTCCTGCAGATGATCATGCTTGAACACCTTTCTGTGCATTAGAGTTCACTTAAATGCCTGTAAACTGCCTGATGCAGACCCTGTCTTGTTTAAGTAAACTACAAGAGGCTCAGGTAAACAATATCTTGACTATAATCTTCAGCTTGATATGCTGAACACCGACAGTCAAACATTGCTTCCTCAAGATCAGCATAAACTTCAGCTTCCAGCTTGTGCAGAAACCGTATGGTAAATTTGTAAATGAAGCTGTCTTCCAAAGACATTGAAGAATATGCCTCCTGAGCCTTATCTGTTAATTTACCACCATAATCCAACTGTAGGATGTTTATACGCGTCAAAATGTGATTAAATTTCATTCTCATGGAAAGTAAGGAACCTTGAAATACATTTAGTCACATGAAATGAGCTGCTTAAATCTGGAGACCCTTGCTGTTAATGTTCATGTTATGTTGCATGTCTTATGTTTGATGCTGAAACTCAGCCTTGACATCAGTTATATTTGAGAGAATGAAATGCTCTTCTGTAATATACTCTTTCCCTTTATTTGCTTCTCGTCCTGTACCTATCCTACGTCAAACAAAGTGGCGAGCAATATTAGCTCTAACAGTAAGTGACGGCACCTACTCGCCACCGCATCCCCATGCATCACGGAGGAACTGCTGTGTGGGCACCTATCGATTCCCAATCGAGTGTCTCCTCTATAGCATACACACCTTGATATTTAGAGAGATGGCTTTGATAGATACGTAATGGAATAGCAACATTTTTGATTAATTATGTGAGAATCTGACATTTGATGTTAATCTATTTATCCCTCCATCTCAGCTGCAGAAGTCTACTTATATTCCTTCCTGACATACTGACTCCTGGGAGAAAACCTGAAAATTCAGCTTGGCCAACACTGAGAATTGAGATGCTTCCCTTGTCAATATTTTGCTATATCATTTATGGTGTATTTAAAGCAAAGAGTTTATAATTTGTCTTTAATCCCTCATTAAGAGACACTCTTGCAATAATACAATAATAAATTGTAAAGTATGTATTTCTATTGTAATTATAATTAAGAGATGTATTTAGCTGTCAGAGCGGTGCAAGCTATCAAGTAAACACTCTATACAAACAAATGTAGCTAGCTTACCTCCAGTTCTCTCCGTTAAATGGAGCAGCCATATTCTCGAAAACTTTTCTAGCCATCTATTTGACCATATACGTCAGCTAGGGTAGCCGGACGCTCATTGTCTTCCTTTTGAGATTATGTAACACAGTGGGTTATTTTATTATTATCTTTTATTCCTAAAAAGCGACTAGTGACTCTGATAATGCTAAGGTGGGAACAACAAATCCAAACAAACAGTCGTTTACTGTTGACATTTGTAGGACGGCCTACTAACATAGCTGTCAGCAGCGTATTATATGATGCATTCAATGTTTAATCAGTACAAAACAGTTTAGGTTGATTGTCCTTAAGATGTATTCAAATTTAATCTCCTCCCCCAACACTGAAATTATATTTTTGCCACCGCCCATAATATCATAACAATATCAAAATTGAGGTATTTGGACAAAAATTATTTAATATTCAATTAGTCCGTATTGCTAGCCATCATTTTACGTACAGACAGAAATTAAATGCAGGTGCCGACAGGTTTCATAGTGTGAGCGGTCAAGAGGTGCGTAATGAATACAGCAATCGTGATGATTTATTTGTACAGTTGAGTTTGAATCAAATAACAACAAATTTAAATTTTACAGTGTATGCCCAGCTAAAGCGGGATAAAAGTTGTGGCCTTTATTTACATAAATACATAAACAGAAAGATACTTGTATTGGTTGAATCTATTTTTCAACCAAGACAAGTACAAAACTTCAATTTTCCCAAAACAGATAAATGATGCAGGATTTTGCTGCGGCCCCACTGGCGCAGAAATGCTTCTGTCTTCTCCACTCTCCTGTGGAAGTTGAACTCCAGCCTCAGTCTGACTTTAATGTTACACCTCAACAGAGCCTCGGCATCATGTTCAGAAAATTGGAAAGTCTAGGCAAGGACAACAATTCTCATTCACTGATGAAAGAGAAGAATAAACAAGTGACCAGCCTCGGTAATAGAAACTCCCACCACTGCTCTCATCCTCTAAACGATTCTGCTCTGTATTCCATAACCCTCCCTCTTACAGAATGAGATTCTTCTCAGAACATTTGCAGAGCCCTGATGTCCTTTTAAATCTGCTGTTCAGTAATGAACTCGCCTCACTCCCTCCCTGCTCCTCTTGTGCCACCCCCTCTATCCAGACCTCTGTTGCCCCATCATTCATCACTTCTAGACTTAATGAGAAACTTTCCGGTGCAGGATCCAAAGGAGAGACATTTACATTCAATCAATAGTAAATTAAGATATTAAAATGTGCTAGTCCTCTTTTATGTAACACCATGCAATGTAGGAGAGTGTTTACTGCTTAAATGTTCACAAGATTCCTGCCTAGTTATATGATTTTTCTTCTGTCCTCCTTAATTTGTGTAATCAACACTCAAAGTGGGAGTTGCACGTTCATCATCAGTAACCCCTCCCTTCATATTGTCTCAAGTAAAGGCTGTTCGCGTCCATTTGACCTTCTTCAGGTACCACACGCGGTCCAACTGTGTTCACATTTGATGACATCTCATGATTGGCGGTAGGTCACAATCATTCATTTTCATATCTGTTTGTGTATGATGACAAATAAGGTTCTTCTTAAGTTAGACAAAGAATTATTATATCCATGGTAAGTCGGGGATATTATGGAACGCAAAAACTCATTTCATGGATATTTTTTAAATGTTATAACCCCATAGACCTCAGTGCGCGGAAGAACAGAAATTATTTTTGTAGAGGGCAGTCTTATATTTCCAACAATAGGAGGAGCTTTATAACCAAAACTTTTCGGTGCTTAATTTCTCTTAATTTGGTGCAAAAATAATTAACCTGAGGAGATTTACCAAAGCATCTTTAATATTTTAGTCAAATAGTTCATCTAATTGTTTTACTCACTATGGGCTTTGCACAAAAAAAACCCTGTTTTTTGGACATCATTTTGACTGTCTGATTTAGTCCAAATTTGGTTCGTATGATTTGCCTCAAGGAGCTCTGTCTTGTATATCATATTTTAGTCACTAGGGGGATCTCTTTTTTTGGCCTGGCTTTTTTTCTTTTTTTTTTTTACATAAAGTCCTAACTGTTAACTAAGGGTGATATGAATGAACTCAAAATAAAATCTATATTGAACATTATATATCATATTTTAGACTAACTACATATTTCACCCTCTAGAGGGAGTTCTTTTGAGAAAACACTGTTTTTTGGACACAACTTTACATTTAATTTGAGTAGTTCAATAAGGGGAATTGCTTCTACAACGCAAGGACTGTATTGTATTAGACCAAATACCAATTCCATTTTCTAAGGCTAAGATAATATTATTCCATATAGAAATTTAGGTAGCGCACATGGAAAACTTAATTTAGATTTGTATTTTGGTTTACATGTTTAATGTAGACATATGTTCATGTTTTCTTTTCTTTTTTTTTAATTAAACTCTTTGTTTGGCACAAATTAATCTTTCTCGCCTGATACTGATCAGTTTCATCATTATTCATCTGAAAAAAAACAAAACATTAAAGGTGCAGTGTGTGAAAGGAATTAGAATATTATATTCAATTTATTCAGAGATGCTCCTATGTTTTTGGTATATAAACAGATGAAAATAAGAATTACCTTTTGGAAGTTAACATAAAATAGCCCTTAAATCTACAGAGGTGGAGCAGGTCCTCTTCCATGTAGACCTCCCTGCAGCACGTCATGTTTGGCTCTAGAGAGAGCACAGTCTTATGCTTCTGTGGCAAAGAAGACGATGAAGAAAGACTTTGCCTTTAAAAACCAATGAAGAAGAAACGCCCATGAGGAACATGACACTGAAGCACTGAAGAGGCCTCCATTGACATTAAGGTTGTTTTCACTCCTGATAGTTTGTGGGAGTCGGTTCGATTGGGGGCTGAAATCATCTGGTTTGCGTTGTGATGGTAGTGAACCATGAAACACAGAAGAAGAAGCTGAAAGAGTAGAAGAAAACCGCTAGTCTAATGGACAAAAACAGGGAACCGAAATCTGTCCCCTTTCACAGATTTATGCTCTAGTCTCACAGGACTAGAATTTCTTGGGGACCTGTGGTAATTCGCAATAATTAACGAAGACGTCTGTGATGTTAATCCAGTGTGAATTCGCCATGCCACTAATTTGTCAATTAAAAATTCCACTGCAAATTACCTACAATATTTCTGAATAGATTTCAGGTGAGAATTGCTGCTGCTTTGTCTGTCTCCTGTCCTCTTTCCCAATCCAATTATGGCAGCTGTAGTGGATAAAATGGAAGACTGTTTGAACTTTTGTTTGAGAAATGTTGTTCAATGTTTCGTGCAATTCACATTAATTATCAAATCTGGCAGAGTTCTTCATCAACAGAACAAGCCGAGTGTCTAGATGTTTTCATAGATGGTTTGGTTTGAAAACAAAAAACAGCGTTTTCGACGTAAGACTGAAGGAAGGAATCGTTGCGCTGTGGGGCTAAAGAGTTCCAGGGGGTTGGCTCATATTCGGTCTGGGTCATCCATGCCACCTGGGCCTGCCTGTCTGCCCAACCTCCAGAACCCCTGACCATCGGTCCCAGACACACCTCTAGGTGCTGACAGCTGACAGACAGCAGAGAGTGATAAGCAAAGCCTTGACTTCATATCCGTGGGGAAAATGTCAATAAATTCAAGTAAAATACACATTTCACTTCTCCAGTGTGTAAGCGCCGCATGAAATACAGACGTGGGGGTGTAATTTCTAAATCACATGAGGTGTTCAGGCGATACTTTTCCCATGTATACCAAGCAATGTTACAGACGCCGAGCAAGGTATTGACTTGGATTTGAACGTATTAAATCACATGTATTTCCCATGATGCACTGTGTATTGCTCCAATTCCACAAAAGAGTTCTAATGATCTTTCACACCAGCCCAAACGTACCAGACTAATCCGAGGAAACGAACCAGTGTTATTCTAAAGTGGACCAAACAGCTCTGGTGTGAAAGCGACCAAAAGCATTCTCTAAAGTAACTGGAATTCTCCATGTTACCAAAATGAAGTACATTTGATCTTCTGAAATAATGGCAATGGAAATGGGAAAATACTTTTGCCTACTTTTGTGCGTTTAAGATGCAAAAAGGGGTCAATGTTTTGCACAGTAGCAGACAGGAAACATTAAAATACATTAACTTGAAAAATAGAAGCCACTGCAATGAAGCATCAGAATCATGGTCAGGATGTAAGACAATGATAATTAATTCTAGCCAGCGTGTTAATTTCACTTGAAAAGAGATGATATAAGTATGGTGATATCATCTGTGTCCGTCAGCTACATTGAATAAGTAGTAGCTTACATCCTTCAATGTGAATATTCATTAATGTGCATTACTTCTCCAATTACTCTACAATAACTCGTCAATATGTGTATGAGACAGACTGTCTCATATTTTTGAGTTTGCTGTATAATGTTGGATGAAACATTTTGGCATTTTTAAAGTTACCAAGCAGGTTTATTCTGCAGGTTCATTCTGCAGGCAAGCTCCTTGTGTTACCATGTATTAGATTCAGTCCTGTACTTTATTGCCTGCATGAAGTGCTTTTATTGACGGTGATTGAGCTCAATCCAAAACAGTACGCTCAAATATGCATTTTGGTCCAGTCTTAGGCTTGTACCCAAGGATGGACTGGATGACATGCAGTATGTTGCTATACAGAGTTTAGTAATCTGATTTTTCAAAAGTAAGTGGGGTCTGGGCCCTTAGGGTTCCTACAATTTCAACGTCGCTTGTAAGCAGTTTGTGTTTATTGAGGAGGCAGCTGCTAATGCAGCGATCAACTTTATTTGTAGATAAACATAAAATAAATACATAATTCCCATAGCAAGGTCAATGTGGGCTTTAGTGCAGTTCCATAAAACATACAGAAAATAACTTGTCAACATTGGTCCATGAGAGCATTCTAGTATTATATGATGGAGGCAGTATTGATGACTTTGATCCAAAATAGTTTGGTCGTAATACTACTTGATTTTTCAATGATTGCATCATAATGATAATTATGACAATTGTGAAGGAGGTCATAGTGTATAGAAGAACAACTGGTGATTTTATGTTTCCCACAAAAGCCAGCATAATTCTACGTAATAACAGCCCTGTGAGCTGCATGGTGAGGTTTTTATTTACGCCTCCAATCCTTCTAGCTTACGTCTGTTTACTGGATATTTCCCGCTGAAGTCAAAAGTGAAGGAAACAAAGGGATAATGAAAGGAATTGAGATGTACTCTTTCTGCCCTAGTCTGATCCCCCTTCTGTTAGCGCCTGGGGCTAAAACAGTAACAACATATCAGAGAACATAAAAGCTACTGAATTTTTACAAGGCACTTTTATTTAATGGTGTGTTTTTGAGTCAAAAGCATTTGAATTTGGTTTCTTTGTTTATTATCCTTGAAAACTGTCTCTGGATCCCCTTTAAATGGGATCTCTTTTGTTTTTAAATTAGATGAAGAATGTTGGGATATTTAAGGGTTTTCAGGGTTCGAATTTTGATCAGTCTCAATTGACCTGTCCTTGATTTCTACACCAATTTGATGTTCTTAAACTTACTTCTACTTCATTAGCACTGCTTAACTGGTCAAGGTTTTTTCCTTGGCTGCACAATGTGCGAGATAAAATGATAAATTGAATCCCTCCATTTGCTTGTGCTTATCCACGTCAGGCAGGATATTCCAAACAACCCAACTTCCAGCTACACTCTTCACCTCATCCCTGAGGATCCCAAGGTGCCCGAGGCAATTCAGAGGAGATATCTAATCCCTCCATTTAATTCTGGGTCTATCTTTGAGTCTCCTCCCTGTTGCTTGTGCCTGGAAAAACTCTGAATGCACGAGCCGTGGAGAGATCCTACTTAAATGCCCGAACCAACTCAAGTGGAGCAGCGGCTCCAAGTGCCTCAGTTTTTCTAAGGCTGAGCCCAGCCATTTTGCAGTGGAGGCTCATTTCAGCAAGGTCAATCATTTGGTCACTACTCTGTGCTTATGACTGTAGGTGAGGGTTGGAACACAGATCCATGGGTAAATTGAGAGCTCTGCCTTACTCAGTTCACTATTCAACAACAACACTCCTACTGATGCTACACCAAACAAATTGTCCACCTTGCGTACCATTTTCCCATCACTCCTTAAGACCCCAAGATACTTTAACTCCTTGAGTAAAGGCAGCAACTAACCTCAAACCCAGAGGGAGCAGTTCACCATCTTACATCCGAGAACCAATGCCTCATATTTGGAGGTTCTGACTCTCATAACAGCCATTTTAAACACAGCAGGTCCAGATTTGCTCTGTACAAGAAAGGCCTCTCATTCAATGTAAGCTGGGATAGACTCTATCCCCCCACCACCTTGAAGAGGATAAACGGTTACTGATAATGAAGGAATGGATGAGGAAAAAAAAAGTTCTGATTGTGTTAATTCAGATAGACTGTAACCATTATTACCAGATATGTAAGCCAAATGACTTGAACTCGCCAAAACTTCCACATACTTGAAAACATAAAAATGAGCAAGTTTAAGAAACCTTCTATGAAATGTACACCTTAAGGATCCCCTACAAGGACATGTGTAAAGTTTCAGTTAATTCTCTCCAGAAGTTAATTAGGAAATGTGGATATTCCCAATCTACATAATGAGGGACAAGGGTAATTACCCCCACTTTGGTAGTGCCAAAATGAGAACCTTGTTAAATGTGCACTTAATTGCTATATATAATTAAAAAAATGGGGTTGAGGGAGAGACCGTAATGTACATCAACAATGAAAAGAACAGCTATAACAACGGGCTAATATCAATACGATATGGTTAATAATAATTATAGCATCTTTTGATGTTTATCAGGACCACAGCAGTAGGTGCAATCGTGCTCAGTGGGAAACTGCAAGACATGAAAGAGCAAATACTCCTGGAAGTTCTTAATATGTAAATATAGGAAATTCAGGTGTAGAGGAGAGGATGAAAGAAAGGAGGAAAAAGACATCTTGTCAGCATCCTCTCCATTTGTGGATACATTTAAAAAGGGAAAACAGAACTAGCATTGATTTCCGCTGACATTTCAAGCATTAACATTGCACCTTAGTATTAAAAGACTTATATTTGCAAGCATTACTAAAGCACTCCTAGCCAAGAATGTTTTAGTTAGGAGTTTAGTGCTGGACAGAATAAAAAATCTCTCACAACAACTCTGACCAAGGAATGGAAAAAGAAACTTTTATTTTTGAAAGGAAGTGTCATTGGCCTCATTGCTATGTATGGTTCTTTTAAATACTCATAACTAGTTTAGAAGCCTTAGTCTTTCACACCTTAATACGTAAAAGTGAACTGCCACTTTTAATACCTTAGCCGTTGTAAGGTCAAAAACGGATAAAACCGTTGCGAAATTAGATAAAGATTTAGAAAATGGACCAGGAGCTTAGTACAATTTAGTGTAGCTGATTTTAACATTAATGTTGACATAGCGAACAATTTTCACGGTATGTGTTTATCTCATTTTGATTTTAGTGGCGACTGTCAGTTTTTAAATCTCTCTCAGTCACCTCTACCCTCATCTTACATATGACAATGAAAATTAAAATTTAATAGTATTTCAAAACTACCCTATGATGTCATCCCTTACACAATAGTTATCTCCCCAAGACATCCCCAATCCCCTGCAATCCCCCTGATTGAACGCCTCTAATTAAATGTTATGTTATGTCTCAAAATATACTAACTATATAAAAGATTGATCTGCTCAAGTCGATTCATATTAACCAAATATGGACTTAATCAGACCAGTTGATACATTTTGGCAGTTAAAGCTCAAACTAGAGTCAAAACAAAAATATGCAACCAACCTTTCCAAATATCAATCCAGTTCTTCCTCGCACCTAGATGTATTTTGAGTATAATATTTGAAAATGATCCATGAAAGAGTTATGCAGTTATCACATTAACGTGAAGGATCTTTTTGCTATGGACAAAGACATTGCAGAAATGATGATTCCACAATATCTCTGACGTTTTGGGAACATAAATAGGATTTATACATAAAGGTAAATAATTGATCTATGTATTTGCTATATACAAGGTTACTCACCTCACGTGATCAAATGCACAATTCATATGCACCAAATCTGGATTAAAAGGTTAAACGGTTAGGACAACAATTTATAAAATAAATAAATAATTATTAATAATTAAATTATAAATTATGGGAGTAAAATATGATTTGTACCCGATGGATCTTGAGTTAATTTATATGGACCAATTTTTGCATTAAAATGGACCAACACTTGAGAAATCATGGTCCCCAAAACCTTTAACGATAAAGGTTTTTGAGCCATCGTGTTGAACCGACCAATCTACGGTGGTGACTGCACTGACAATAATATCTCCGCCTTTTTTGGAGCTATAGATGCCATATCACTATTTCATAACTTTTCAGTTCCGAGAACAGGCCAGTCGTGGGTGATGTTTGTTTTTCTGCTCCGACAACACCAGGGCTGCTGATGGGAATAACTATCTGGCAAGTTAGGTTAAAACATATAAAAGGGTTCTCTGCAATGCCAAAGCAGCCTCTCAGTTCCTCGAGAGAGGAACATAAGGACAACCCCAGGTGTCTGTGCAGCACTGTAGCCGGGCTGACAGAGAGTCACGGCTCTACTGAGTCCTTTATTCATTCAACTCTTAGCAGTAATGAGTAAAGTTTACTTTTTGGAGAGAAAATTCATCACCTCCTGCCCTCAGGAAGTATTTATTTACCTTTAAATACGGAAACTTTAGAAAAAAGCTGCAAGGCTCGACATTCAGATTGTTTTCCTCCCAGTGAACATCAACACCTAACTCTCACAGTGTCTCCATCTGAACCAATAATTATTTCCCTTGAGCCCATCCTAAGCTGTTTAAATATGATGACCCCCAAACTCCCAACCAAACATTTTGTCCTGTGGTTCATGTGACAGAAGCAGGAAAAATAGACTTGCAAAAAAGATTTGTCTGTGAACATGGTGGCAGTGTTGGGTGCACACAGACAGGCGCACAGCACCAAACATAGATGAGATATATTAAAGAACAAATGACTAAAACTGAGATGTAATTGTGCTTGTTGATGATGGAACACATGGAATTGCCCTTATTTAGCCCTTATTGCCCTTTGTTCATATTTTTCTTCCAAATAGAATATATATTTAATGAGCCATTAAATAATTTCAAATTAATGGAACACTTAAATCACAGTTTAGAACAAAATGACCCAATAGCACTCAATGAAAACTAAAATCATGAAACCATTTAGGACAGGATTGTAAATGACACCCAAAATATAAGAGAAAAGTGAAATCCCAGGCTGACCCAACTTGTGTGAAGTTCATCACAACAAATCATTACTTGATTTAACCAGTGTGTTTGGCCCCCATTTGCTAAAGGGACTCCTGCCAACATCTGGACCTGATCATGATGGGATGAAGGATGATGTCTTGGGGGATCTTCTACCTAATCTGGATCAGAACCTCAGTGAGCTCACTTGGTGCTACTTGTTGGTGTCTGATGCACATGTATACAACGTCTCATAGGTTCTCAGATGGATTCTGACCTGGGGAATATTACAACCACTCGATGACATCGATACCATCACCATCCAGGAGGTGCCTAAACACTCTGGCCACACGAGGCCGGGCATTCCGCAGCAGTAGGAACCCTGGGTCCACTGGTCTGATGATGGGGCTAACTTCATCCTCTTCCTAACAACAGGTGGGGTATCATTAGCCATGATGTGGAGGTCTGTGCGACCCTCCAATGATCTGCATCCCCAGTCCATCACTGACCAACCACTGAACTGATCCTGCTGGATGATGTTGCAGGCAGCATAATGCTCCCTATAGTGTCTCTAGACTCTTTCTATTCGGGTGAACCTGCCAATTCTGTCGGGATCTAGCAGTACTCCTCCTGTTCATCCTCACACAAAGGAGCAGATACCGGTCCTGCTGCTGGGAGATACAGCAAAACCTTTTTGTGATGACCTGTACGGATGTTCCATTCTGGAGGAACTGGATGATCTGGTCCACCTGAGTGGGCTGCAAGTACCGAATCATGCTACCAGTAGTGTATAGGACACTTGCACAATGAAACTCAGGAAGGATGAGGAGAGAGACATTGTCTGTGGCCACCACCTGCAGAACCAGAACCTTTCGGGGATGTCTTGCTGTCAATCTTTTTCATTTGAAACCAAAGGAGCTGAAACTGACTGCGTTATACTGTGAATAATGTTCCCGTTATACTTTCTAGCAGTGTATTTAGAGGCATATTAAGACTTATGATAATTCAAAGCTTGAAATTGAAGTTCAGTAAAGCTTTTAAATGAGGGTAAGGTCTCTGGAGAAATAAAAACAAATGAACAGTATAATTACAATGTCATACTTGCTCCTGTGGGTAAACTCAGTGCAAAGCAGGAGCTTCCCTGTGTCAAACTCCCAGTGCATGCATACATTCATGCCTTCCCTTGCATGCGTGACAGCCTTTTCAATGGCGCCTGACCCTTCGTTTTACCTGACCCCTACAGGGTAAGTGGCGAAAAAGCAAAACTTGGAGTGAAATCAAAATGTGTCCTACACACAGACCTTTAAGATCATCCTCAGTGAAAGCGCAGTATAAAAGTGTTTCTGAAATACAATCAACTGGAGGAACTTAAATGTTTGAGAATTGTAAATGAAAGTGTAAAGACGGTCAAAGATCACCACTGCTTCCCAAAAGCTCCCTGTTACATCTCATATCTGCAGAAGACAATTTAGTGATTTTTTGCTGAGGCACTTTCTTCGGATTGCACGGAATGTCAATAATCCGCATTTTATCAAGCCGCCGGGAATGACGTTCATTTAAAGTTTATCTAAGGTGCAATATCCTTTTCACTTACATTGAGCATGTCAGTCACGGCTCCAACAACAATGTTCCAACATAACCTTGTCAAAACATAACAGAGTGTTTGTCTCGAACAAAAGCCTCACACTGCTCAGCTCATTTGCATGTAGTAAAGGTCAACGAGAGATTTTTCTTGCTGGATGGAGCCTCAGTCTAACATTTAAATTATTTACTGTTCATTACCGTCCTTCAGGGTTATGGGTTATTCTTCTATTTTCCCTAGAAACAGTCACATATCAACAGTTAAATAGGAAAAAGACATTATTTTTTTCTTAATTGTGCTCTGCTATTATTTCAATCAGCGCATGATTAGTGCTTAAAAGAAAGGAGATTTTTAAAGAGATATCCGAATTCCAATAAACAAACCCATCCACAAACGGGAAACAAGTCAGTGTACAGTGTAACATATTGCTGTAAAAATACAGCAAATCTTTACAGTAGTCTACCATTTTCTTAACAAATACATTATATATTGTAAATATTGAAGACCAAGCTATGAACAGAAGGCCACTGTTAACGTTTACATGAAGATAAAGTTATTTTTCTTATGCAAGCAAAAATAGTCTTGCATCCAGTTCAATTAGTAATTAAATGCAAAATTAATTTTGATAAATTTAAAAATAGGCTAATAATATTGTAGCTAAAATTTGTATTCATGATTGAAGGACGAAAAATAATCAGAACAGAAGATACTATTTGTACTCTGGCTCTGACCCGAGTACTTGAATGCATCACATCGGCGAGCACAACCTTCTCCTCTGCCCTTGTTGGATCGCAGCACACAATCCTGTTCTGTGGATTATTTAACGAGGTAATGAACATACTCAGTTTCACCCTTTTAATGCTTTTTGTGTTAAATGTACACTATATTGCCTGTTTATTCTTTTCTCACTGAACTGAGTTGGTGTAAGCTGCATGTTGCTAGCATGCATACTAACATTTTCAGTTTTCAGCACTTACTCGATTGGACAGATTTTTTTTCTTTTTTTAGTATTATCTTGTGATGGAGTGGTTTAAAATGTTCTGTTTTGGACAAGTAAGACTATTTTGCTGTTAAATGCCTGTAGGGTGTAGTATAAAGATAATAACCTATGTGCTAAGAGCTGCAGCAATAGCAAGAAAGCAATCTCATCTCGTATGGCTCTTTCCCTTTTTTAGGGGCAGTTGCATCCCTGATGCTTATTGAAGTGCAGTTTTCCTGAATGCAAAAGAGCGTTTTCTAAGTTTTAAGCCTTCAAGTCTCACACTCCACCACAAAGATGGAGGGAATAGGACTGAAATGGATATGGCAGGAGATTTAACACGTCATGTTGGCCTATGCAGTGCTATGTGTGAGGATAACCAGGGCCTTCTCTTGCATCTGGAAAGTCATACTACCCTTCGGTTAAAAACCCTTTTGCACAATGTGACAAAATATTTACAATTAGGTCTACATTCACATGATATTTGTCAAGAAAGCACTAAGATTGTTCTGAGGAAAATATAGTGACTCAACTGCCAGTTCAGGCAGCACCAGTGATTATAAGTATGAATGCTGTTACATCCAGCTCGAGAATCCCAGTCAGACAGGTTTGGAAGAAATGGAGGTCTGCCCAAAAAAAGCAGGCTAAAGACAATTCCTCAGACAATTTGTTTTATCTAACACTACAAACTAAATTGCTCCTTCCGTCCTATTTAATTCAAATGATAATTGATCAATAACAGGAAATAAATGACATGAATCAGTCACGCCTGAACGTCGGGAGAAGTCTCCTTAGACTTCCTGAGGCTGACAGAGATTGATTGACAGCCTAAGACATGAGGATCTCCAAAGGGGAAACGTCCACACACTCACAATAAAAGTTCCAAATTTGTCTTGGTCAAAACAAATCAGGCAAAGAATGTTCCTTTGAAAAACAACATTGAGACTCTCGTCTTCCTAGTCAGTGAAGGAGAAACTACAGCAAGTAAAAAGTGAAGGAGCAACTACAGCAAGTAAAAACTAGAGTCCAACTTCACACAATGTTGTTCAGGATTTGTGAGATGGCAAAGATTTTGACACTAACTTTCTATTCAAACTCACAGCCGCTTCGTAAGGCATTATCAGGACTCTTTTGAAGTAGCAAACCCATCAGGGTCTGGCAGGAGAGACGGGCCTCGTATCTGAAACTTACAAATATTTTCCCCCACGACAGATCAAGTATTGATCAGATGCAACTTGTGCTTCTTTTTAGAGATCAAGACAACAAGTATTTTTGACAGGATCTAGTCTTCGGCTGAGAAGGATCTAAAGGCTCTTAAGTTGAAGGGAGTCACTTTGCTGGGTGGCCAGTTCTGCTAATGAACTCTGTGTACTATTGCAGGCGACAATTTGGGTTAAAGCAACATCAGTGGCTCCACTGAAAATCTTAGCAAGGGTTCAAAACTTTGCAGATATTGCTAAGTTGATCGGGAAACATTTGAAGCAAAGGTCCCTGATCGCACACCGCAGAATCATATCAGAAACATGTTGACACTCAGGGCTTTGAAGAGGAATCAAGTGACTTTGGTGTTAAATTCGACTCCATCTTCAATGAGATCATAAATTTATGCCGAGGATTGCCTCCTTGTGTCGGCCATGACCTGTTTGACGGTCTCAACTCAACCATCTTGTGTCGAAAGAAAAACACTTTGCTTATATTGAACTGAATCAGCCCTTAAACGTGTCGAGATGCCTGGGTAATAATGCACACAGCAAACCCTGTGAGGTGAACCCAAAGGAAGAAAAACTTTCTGGGCATGCAGTTCATTGGTGTTTCCTGAGAATGTACCCAGTATTGATTGGTATAAAAATAAAAAGTCCTGGCGAAAGTGAGGAACCTTCTCTTGCAGCTGAGAGAGATTGTGGAGCTTGTGTGTTCTTCAACTGAGTTCTGATAGATGAGGATTCACATATCAGGCTTGATAGGATGTTCCCAAAAAAATCTGTCTTCTTAGTATCACTACCTCAATTATCCAGAATTCATTCTTCTCTTTCGGCCACCCATCCGTCGGTGGACAGTAAGGTTTGACAGTAAGCTTTCTAACCTCAAACAGTGTGCAGGAAAGCGACATAACTTTAAAAACCAATTGCTGAAAGACGACAGCTTTTGCAGTCCACCTGTTGTGGTAGCGAAGAGAACTGGATTTATCGTAGAAGACTACAATGATAACATAAGACAGTCAGCTCATCAATTTTACTTTGCCCCTCTAAATACCCTCATCGGTAATAATGTGACAGTAGAAAGGGACAACATATAAGAGTAACATGTTATTTGTGGCTGGCCATAATGATGATGGTCTTGTCGTAGGAAAAATCAAAAAGGTTCTCATTCATGAGAATTCAGATGTTTACTTTATCACTGACGTAGACCATGCTGTTGGTGAACCATACATCAACTCTTACCACACTACACTAATGTGAGAAGGGTATTACTCTGTTACTACCCACTGCCTGAATATTCAGTTTGGGGCATTCCTTTGCTGACTCTTCACCAATCTCTCCCCACATTTTAGATTCACGTCTTCCCTTTCCATTTCTTTTCACACTTGTCAGCAACAAGCCTCATCTTTCTTTTGTTCATTATACTATAGTTCATTCCAGTTGTCTTAGTTTTTCAGTTCCAGGTTTGTTTCTTGTTTACTTGTTTCAGTTGCAAATTACCAAACCTCATGACAAATGTTTACTGAACTGAACTGAATGAGTTTGATGGAGTGTTTTTAATACACTCTGTCATAGTTACAATGAATTGTGTTTTTATGCATTAGATTTTACAAAAACTATTGATCTATACTATACTAAACTATCATATCTTTTTTTAGCCATTTCTACAAATTTTCAATGGTTTTCATTTTCATTGAAATTAAATGTGACCTTGAGTGTCTTGAAAGGTGCCTATGAATAAAATGTTTTATTATTTATTATTAGTTTTCACTGATTGAATCCACCCCCACAATAGCAAAAATGTGCACTACAAAAAACTAATAATCAATTTAGTAACTTTCATAACTTAAGAAGTTTATGAAATCCTGGACCTTTGTGTAATATGACACAACACAGTTTATTTAAGATGTACATTTTCAAAAGGCTCCAATAGGCTTTCAGCTGAGAGGATAGTGTTATTGCAGTGTGTGCCCCCAGGCCAGACTCATATATAGTATAATATAAGGCAGGTGTGTCAAAATCAATCACAGATTGGGGCCAAAATTAAAAATGGAGACCCAATCGAGGGCCAAAAAGGTAATTGGGTTATACCACTGACTTTGACGGGAGAGACTGGGATTCGAAACCCTTTCAAAAAGAAATCAAGTACTGACCCTGAGGCAAGTTCCCTTAGTGCTACCAGCCTACCCCACCACATCTAGTGGTGGTCCCAAGCCCGGCAGATGGGAGGGCTGTGTCAGGATCAATATGGGAAACGAGACGATCCGCTGTTGAAACCCCTCAAAAGGAAAAAGCTGAAAGAAGTTGCTTGCAATGAACATTCTATTGTTATTTTATTTGCTCGTTTGATAGAATTCTGAACAAACCAACAGAATATAAAATACTCAAATTACAGAATAATTAAAAATAGATCAGCATAACATTTTTATGTCTCCCTCTCTTTCATCATAGTTTAACAAAATAATTTCCAATTAGTTTTTATTCACAGACATCAATAACAGCCAGAAAAGTATATTTTTCCAGTTACAAATGATATCTTAAATTTTTTTTTAATTAAAAATATCAACAAAAGGGAACTTTAAATGACCCGTTGTAAACGGCTGGGCCGATTTAGCCGTTGTCATGTTAATAATGCAACGGCACTGAGCCATGTTGAATGGCTGGAGGACTTTTTCTCTTGATGCATCATAGGATTTGTGCTGTATACCAGCGGACCAGTTATTAAAAATTATTATTATTAATGCTGGTGCGATTTTATGGTTAATGTAGAAACTTACATGGTTAGGATTTGAAATCTAACACTTTGATGGGGACAGATAATGAGGAAGAGAGAGAGTGGAGGCTTATATTGGTTATAAAATGTATTTTTTACAGGAAAAAATGTTAGACATAGGAAGATCCAAGGACATTCTACAAATGCAAACTTGGGAATTTTTTTTTTTTTCTCAGTAACAGCGGATTGTGTAGACTACCTCTTGGGATATGGCGTACTCTGGAGACATGGAAACATTTCAGCTGACAACGCCAGATCCTTGTGGCCAATTCTTTTCCTGGCCTCTAAATTATAGACGTAGCACCAAACCAAGTACACAGATAAATTGGAGGAGGGCTACTGCTAACCGGCCCAACTGAGGTTGTATATGACTAAGCGGTCGGTTGCATTGTCAGAGCTTCGGGATGGAAATAGTGAGAAGCTAGATGAGTTTCCTTGTCACCAGTTTGAACAGAATTTTTGGACAAGGGCAGGCCCCACAAGAACAAAGGATCAGACCCTTTAACAGAGCTGATCCAGGAATCTGTACAGTGTGAGTTACTGGGATCTTAAAGCTTACATGTTGTTAATGTATGTATGATTTGTTTCAAAATAGTTTTTTGTAAAAGAGACCATATGTAAAGATCTTTGAAACCAGAAAGAAAAAACACTTGTTCTGGACCTACCATCCTATTGTCGGCAACTGAGAAAAAAACAACTTAAGGTTGCTTGGAATGACTAATTTCCTTAAAGTATGCAACCAATGATCGAGCAGTTTATGCAGATTAGGACGGCAATGATCCGTCCACTTAATATCACACTGAGTAATTCACCTGGTCTTTAATGTTCTAGTATTTTGTATTTATAGGTCCCGTTTATACCGGATGAAGCTAATAAAACACTATTGACAATTAGAGACAACAATTGGCAGAAGATAGAGTGCTGCTCTAGTGGCGCTACACGGAATGATGGGATGCCTGTTTTGATAAATATTAGCTCTGGTTTCTCATCTGAGGATGAGATGTCGCACGGCGCATAGCTAATCATTTACAAATATCATCTGTATCAAAAACCACCAAATGTCTGCCTGTTGAAGTAAAATGTCATCTTTCTGGGAAGAATATTAAGTATTGATCTCCTCACTTCTTAATGGCCATGCTGTTGAGTGTTACAGCCGTATTTCTGCGAAATAATGATTGCTTCTTATTTGAAATGGCGCTCAGTACTTTATTTAGATTTAGAGTGCCCTTGAGCATGGCCATCAAAATCAGGAATGGGGGAAACTTTTTGCACACACCTCATACAACCCCAATAATCTATTCCAGATAGAGAGCGCTTTAAATATTCATCAGAGAGCTACGCCAAGAAGATGAGCCCTGAGCAAACAGGGCAATTGTCATTTGGCATCACTGTGGAATGATCACACAGCATATCTGTGTGATAATCAAAAATTAAATAGAAACCGAGAGCATGGGAGAGCTTGTACCTTCAGATGACTTTCTCTCTGCTGATTCCGCTCTGTTTGGTCTCTGCGGATTTCACACAGTGAACAGAGCTTTTTCCCGTCTGTTCACTCAGATAGTCTCTGAGACGACAAGATGTAGTGGAAATGAACCCTGAAAAGACAACACTTTTCATTTACCATGTTTGAATACACACCAGACTCGTGCCAATTGTGAAAACTGAAAAGTTAAAAGGGGAAAAAAATGTGTTAATGGTTGACATTCTGGAGTTTTAATCATCTCAAAATTAAACTGCATGATAATATGTTTACTAGAGATGTTCTCTTCAGTCACATCTGTTTCCCAAGCAAAGCACCTTCAGTCAAGGGTAGATTTTTCAGTTACACTGAATGAATTATGTCCCAGAAAAAGTTGGGGATATTCTGGAATCATCATCGCCGCCGGAGCTCCATCGTGTTAACGCAAGAACTCAATGACTACTTCATGGATCATTGTCAAACCGTATACCCAAATAAACCTTCAAGCAAGAGAGAACTGGAGTGTTTTTTGGATAGGTCGGATGTATATTTCCAACACTAGGGGGGAGCTTAATGAAAAACACTGTTTCTCCCATAACTTTGCATTTAAGATTTCAATCAAGGGAATGGCTTTAACAATTCGGTGGTTTGGGGGCTTACCCTTGCTGTCGGAGTTGACAGCCATGCATAGTTTCCATTTAATTATCCCAAAATTATGTATTAAATGGTCAAATGAGTTACTTTCAGATTATGGTCGTTGGATAATGATAATGATAAGGGTATGAATAAAGAGTTCGGTCTAGATCTGCTCTTTTGTTCTGAAACGGCGCTATACAAACAAGATTTGATTCGATCACCTTTAAAGCAAATTAAATAAAATTGATTAGTTTTGAAATATGCTATAGAAACATGCTATAGAAACAAAGTTAGATTGATTGATTGATTGATTGCAATGAAGCTGCAGACATCTAAATAAGATTCTCCCACAATCACAGATAAACCATAAACAAAGGTCTGAACCTTCTGGCCCCGTTTACACTAACCTTTTTGGTGGAACACAGAACATATTTTTTTACGGAAAACTCTGTACAATGTATGCCAAGCCAGTCGTTGGTGGTCTAACGTTTTGAAATAAACACCAATTCAGAGGATTGACCAGGCAGTGTTGATGATCTCCTCTTATCAAAGCTCAGTCAACTCAGACAACTCATGTTATCACATGTTTGTTATTGTAGCAAAAGATATGGTTTGGCTTCTGGGCTCCGACCTCATCAATCCCCCCAGATAAATTTACAGCAACATTTTGGGAAGTGATGAGCAAATATCCCAAAACTGCAATGATTGGGAGAGTGACTCTACTGATGTAAAGATCTCTCATTTGTGGCCCGGCACCAGCCACTGTGGGGCCGTTTGACATAACCACCGTGCACTGTTGAACACATTTGTTCAAGAGAATGGGCTCAGCTGGAATAAGTGTGTTGGGGTCTGCACAGATGGCGCCAGGGCTATGACGGGTCGGCACAGCGGAGTAGCACGTCAAATTGGCCAGGTGGCACCTGACGTGCAATGGACTCACTGCAGCATCCATCTTGAGGCCCTGGCAGCAGAGAGGATGACCAAAGAGTTGAAGTCTGTGTTGGACTCAGTTCTGAAAACAGTGAACTTCATTAAATATCGACAGATGAATTCTCGCCTATTCCATATGCTCTGTGATGAGAAGGGTAGCAAGCATGTTCAACTCTTGCTTCATACAGAAGTAAGGTTGTTGTCAAGAGGAAAGTTGCTTTCAAGGCTTTTTGACTTGCACAGAGAGGTCCAAATATTCTTACAGGACAAAGGCTTCCACTTATCAGATGTGTTTGAAGATACTGTGTGGCTCAGTCAACTGGCATACTTGTCGGACATTTTCTCTAGTTTGAATGAACTTAATTTGGGACTAGAGGGACTCTCCATCAATGCTTTTAATGTGCAGTACAAAATCAACGCAATGCTAAAAAATAAGGAGCGGTTTGAAATTAAAGTCAATGCAGGTGATGTTTCAGCGTTCCCCACTTTGGAGAGTTTTCTGTCTGACAATGACCCTACGCTTGATGATTGAAAAGGGTGAGAAAAGGTGCGTAACAATGTTGTTCCTCACTCCGACAACAGCTCTGCGAATATTTCCCAACACGGAAATCACTCAATTGCCAGAAAACTTGACTGATGTGTGCAGGAGAGTTTGATAGAACTGTCTTGCGATGAACCACTGAAGGCTGCTTTCAGAAAACAGTCGGTGTTGGACTTTTGGATACAGCAACACAGTGAGTACCCTGTGCTTTCAGACAAGGCCGTGCGCGTTCCCCTTCCTTTTGTGACCACATATCTGAACAAGAAAGGCTTTTCTTCACTTGCCTTAATAAAAGCTATATACAAAAGCAAGATGGCTCCTTAGCCGGACCTGAGCCTGAAGCTGACCTCAATTGACGCAGATATCACAGGAATGTGTTCACAGAGGCAGGCACTTGCACACTTCTCATTAGTGTGTGTGTGTTTGTCTGTGTGTGTGGCTTTGTGTGTGTGTGTGTGTGTGTGTGTTTGAATGAAATGCGCATTTACAGGGACTTAATGTTCTCACCTGCTCTGTGTGCATACTGTATGTGTGTGAGGGGCTGCCCTTTGCAGTATAGTTATGTGAAAGAGTTTAGGTGTCAGTTCTAGTGCCTCTCTTTTGTACAGTGTGGTGGACTAGTCAACATAAATAATATTCATATTGAGAATAAAATTGCCCCCTTTTTGACTTTTAGCTGAATAGGGTTGCCTAATTCTACTAATGTATTTTCACTTGGGTCATAATGGTTGGTACTTGGAGAGCCGGATAATGTATATTCTGAAGTGGTACACGACCAATTAAGAGAAAAAAACAGCCTTGCGTAATCTTTGACACCAACTTTTGCGCCAGGGAAATAGTGAAAGGCAGTCGTTCATCATTGCTTGCGGGACATGACTTTTGCCGCTGAGAAGCTGCTGAATAGAAGATAAGATATGGATTTTTGAGAAGGTTCTGGGATGCTGGATCTTAGCAGCGAATGTGAAACTGAATCTCTGCTAGCATGGTTTTGATACTTGCATTTGAAATGGCAGGATTCAAATACAATGATGATAAAAGCACAAACTACGGAAAAATCTACTATTATGGGACTAATGATGAGGCTGGCACAAAAGGAAGAGAAGATAAACCAAGCTGAATCATATGCTTTAATTGTGCTCTCGGCTAAACCAACTCTCATGTATTTTGTGGCAGAGTGCAAAAGATCTTTTAGGGGTTTGGACCTGCTTAGTCGAGGGTCGGTTGATTGGATGGAGGTCTTGGCCTGGTTGCACAAAGTTTTGAACTCCTGAAATTCAAAGTCGCATCGCTGTACTATTTCATGATGAGTAATGAAAGTGGACCACAAGAAGAAGTTATGTAGAAAACATTTGACCTGTTCAAAAGTCGAAATGAAACTGTTTATTATTGGTATTTTTGAACGACCTTTATTGATTATTTCTTCCGTAGCAGTATAATCACAAAACACCATAATTTGTTTCCTGGTCCGTTTGTTTCCTCATAGTGAGCAAGCGACAATAATGGGTTAAAGGTCCTAGAGGGAGATAGATTTGGAATGCTGGCCAAACATCGTCAAACCATTCATTCAGGGGTTGCATCAGTGAAAAACGGAGGAAATCTGAGGACTCGACTAAATCATCATAAAAGAAAAAAATCCAAATCCATTTGTTACATAGCAAGCCCAAAACTGTAGATCTGATTTTGAACAAGAAAATATGCCAAGGATGAAAGGGCATGACTTAAAAAGCATCCGTAATGTCTGCTTATCCCAGCCATGCACCGACCCCTGCTGAGTTAATCACGTGTCCGGCGTTATCTACACAAGCATAGCACAAGGAAAAGGTTCTTGAGTAATTAAGCTATTTATACTTGAAATGGAAGAATTGGGAGAAGCTGAGAGATCAATGATGAGTCATATTTTGTTTGATCATTTTCTGGTAGACACACCTATGCAGCTTACTCTGAAGATGGAAAAGGGGGACTTTGACAGTGGACCTTGCATGTATCCCTTTTGAACTTCTTTTGAGAGAAGCTCCTCCATCTCTTCTGGCTATTTAAGGGCAGTTTTTGACAGTCCGGGATCTCTATCTTTGAGAACCAAAGAAATACATCCGCAGTCCACCTTTTATCATCTTTTATTACCTGATTAAAGATATGTAATAATCAGCCAGGTTACATTCGTTTCTAATGAATGTATCCTGGCATTCATGACATTTACTACTTTTCACTTCCAGAAGAGAGGGCAGAAGGGATGCATCAGTGGAGTAACTGGGTTCTGATTGTTTAGATATTTTCAAGGAAATTTCATCCGCAGAGCTGGTGGATGCAAGTTGAAAAGCAACTCGCCTATTACCTGGAGCATTACCACTTTGCATAAGCGGCGCTCATATTCAACTTGTATCCACCATTATACATGGTAAAACTCTGTATTAGAAATCATCAATCTGTCTTCAAATTCAGGCTACGTACCAAAGTCCTTTAAAATAACCATAATCAAACCACTGCTTAAAAAGCCAACACTTGATCCTGAGGCTTTAGCAAATTACAGGCCGATAAACTCTCCCTTCCTCTCTGAAATCTTGGAGAAAGTGGTAGGGGAACAATTGTTTGTTTTTCTGCGTAACAATAGTTTATTTGAGGATTTCCAATCAGGTTTTAGAGTTCACCATAGTACAGAAAAAGCACTGATCAAAGTTACGAATGACTTTTAATGTCATTTGATGAGGGACTGGCCTCTGTTCTGGTCTTGTTGGATCTCAGTGCTGCATTTGATACTATGGACCGCCTAATACTAATACTATCTCTCCTGTATTAACTTAACTTTATTGCTTCCCGGTAAAATCTAGAAATCAAATTCAAATCCTACTGCTCAATTACAAAGCCCTTAACGGTCAGGCACCAACGTATCTGAAGGAGCTGATAGTTCCATATTGTCCAATCAGAACTCTGCGCTCCCAGCATGCAGGGTTACTTGTAGTCCCTAAAGTCTCAAGAAGTAGAATGGGAGCCAGAGCTTTCAGCTATCAGGCTCCTCTCCTGTGGAACCATCTTCTAATCTTAGTTTGGGTGGCAGAGACCCTCTCTACATTTAAAAGTAGGTTTAAAACTTTCCTTTATGATAAAGTTTATAATTAAGGCTGGCATAAGCTAGCTCTTAGCTATGCTGCTATAGGTTTAGTCTGCTAGAAGATCTCCCATGATGCACTCAGCTTTTCTCTCTTCCTTTCTCACTGTCCCTCTTTATACATCCCTCTCAATTTAATGCATGTTACTGGATTAATGCATGTTACTGGATTAATGCATGTTACTGAATTAATCCATGTTAAATGGTTTAATCCATGTTAAATGGATTAATGCATGTTACTAACTTGACTTCTTCCCTGGAGTCTTTGTGCTTTCTCGCCCTGTAAGGTCACATGGTTGGTGATTACATCTGCTGCTGTGGACCTGCTGATGTCCACTGATCACAAGATGCTCATGATGATTATTGTTGTTATCATTATTATTATTCCCGGCCATCGCACGCTTTCTCACTTTTAGGGGCGGCTGTGGCTCAGTGGGTAGAGCAGCCGACTCCCAATCAGAAGATCGGAAGGTAACCGGTTCGAATCCCACCAGGGGTCTACTTGTCGTAGGGTCCTTGAGCAATACCCTGAATCCTTAGCTCCCCGGGCGCTCCACGAGGGGCTGCCCACTGCTCCCTCAGGGATGGGTCAAATGCAGAGAAGTAATTTCACTATGTTGTACTATGTGACTAATAAAGGATTCTTTCTTTTTCTTCTATTATTGTATAGTATTTCCCCATATACTATCGCTACATGTTACATTAATATTATTGTTATTATCAACCTGGGATCCCTGCTGCTGCCGCGGCCCGACCATGGAGCGGTTGGCGAAAGTGGATTATAGCTGATATCTTTGCTGCTTTTCCCCCATCTGTATCTCTCCTCACCTGTCTCTCTCTCTTTCTCCCTCTCACTCTCTTTTTTTTCAAACCCGACCGGTCATTGCAGTAGGCTGTCCCCCCTGAGTCTTGGATCTGCTCGAGGTTTCTGCCCGTTAAAGGGCAGTTTTTTCTCGCCATTGTCGCCAAGTGCTTGCTTAAGGAGGAATTTGTTGGGTCTCTGTAGATAATTATGTAAAGAGTTTGGTCTAGATCTGCTCTTTTTGGAAAGCATTTTGAGACAACTGTTGTGAATTGGCGCTATATAAATAAAGATTGATTGATTGATTGATTGATTCAACTCTTGTGTGTTTGAGAATTTTCTTGAGCTAGAAGATAATCAAGTAGCTCCTTGTGGCTAAGACCAGATAGTTGAGTCACTCATCAGTTCAACCGTGATATTTCAATTCTGAGTCCCCAGAGATTGGATCAGAAAATGAGTTGGCTTCTAAACATTTTAAAAAGTTTCAGATTTCAGCCACAGATAAACCTGTTGTAAAGTAAACAGGAGTCCAAACCACAAATATCTTATGGGAAAATTGAATAAGTGTACACAGTCCCTTCAAGGCTCACCATACGAGCAGTAAAGGGATACTGTAAAAACCATGATAAAATCACTGTTTTGGAGTTGATAAAGTTGTTTCTAAAGTGTCTGTAGCTCCTACTTGAGTCTCATGCTCTGGGAATGACGCATGTTAGGAGTGGATTAAGCCGAGGCACCTTGTTTGTATAATATACTTTATTTTCTTTAGCAAACTGTCAATGGTGTCAGGAGGCATTAGAGCAACACTGTCAATCTCTCTGTTTCTCTCTTGGGCATTTGCTGTTGTCAATTTTCTCTCCCTGGAAATTTATTGAGGCTGCAGGATGATAGTTCCTTCAAAGCTTCTCATAGCTGATATCAGAATGAATGGTGTGACAGGGACACTTAGATCTCCTTATAATCCCAGCTGTAAGGTCCTGGCTCTGACAAGTGACAAATTGTCAACTACAAATCATGTCATCAGGGGATGGGATGGGAGAGCCAGTCTTTTCACCTTGAGCTAGTTGTCTGCATTATGTAGACAACATGATGTATGATTGTGTTGTTTTTTCAAAACTTCAAAAAAGCCTAAATAACTAAGCAAATAGTCCATAAAACAAACTGCAGGGTCGTCTGTTTTCTCACGTCGTGTTTCTAAACTGTGGGAGTAAGACTGAGTAGATAGAACCAACCAAACGCAAAGCAACAAACCCATACACACTCCACACAGAAGGGCCGCAAGGCCAGAGGTGGATATGGACCCAGAACTTTCTTGCAATCATGCAAGACCAAGGTGTGGATGTTAAGTCAGTCAAAATTTGGAAGCAGTTAACAACATCACTGTCATCCACCTATTTATACTCAAGCATTATAGGCGATGTCTTGTTTTTTGCCTTAGGTCAAGTCGCATTTACAGTGCCCTTAAAAATATATATCTTTATCGTCTATATCTATCATCTTTATTTCAAATTATTCCCAAAAAATCTATACATTTGCTAAAGTAACAAATAGCATTATATTCGTTACAGTAAATACATATTTTCTCAAAAACAAATTATTGATTCCGTAGGACTGTCTCTGATTAAAAGGTAATTAAAGCATATTTCCAATATTATATTATAGTTTTAGGCTCATTAGTTTGATTAGGAACTCTGAGGTGGGGAACAATTACTTCTTTTTTTACTGGGGTATAAATATGAGGTGACACTGGCCTAATTCTCTTTGATGTTCTTCCTAAATGGAAAGGCCAGAGAACACAGCAATGATGTGTGAAGAAAAGTCGGACCTGCTGCATCAACCAACTGTTTTAGGCAGAGTCTTTGTCCGGCACAGCGCCGCCATCACGCTGGGTGTGGTATTACTGCAGACGTCCAGCCTCGCGACGTAGATCAGCGATTCTTTTAGCAGCCAGTGCAGAGATTTACAGTTTTCTCTCTTTTTGCAATTAAATAGAGCCCAGGATTTAAAAACACCCTGATAAAATGGAGGCAACCCATTTAACTTTAAACATTTCGATTCAGTTAAAAACAGAGCAGCATCCAACCCCAGGTTATTTACACGTCTGAGAATACAGCTGGCCACTTCTCTCCACACTAGGTCCGACGGCCCCGTCAGGAACCTCTGCACAAACTGCAGTCTGAAGGTGGCTGTTCTGCTGGCCAGGTGGATGAGGTCACACCCTGTGGAACCGAGTGTAGACCATCCCAGAAGAAATTTACCAGTCTAGTTTGGATCTGGGCAAGTAAGCCTGAGGACATGTCAGTCGATGCCAGAGAAGTGAGGCTACCATGTGGTTGACCACGAGTACTCGAACTCTGTAGGACATCTGAGGGAGCAACCATTTCCATTTCTCTAATTTATCGTCTATTGTTGCGGTGACGTTATCCCAGTTCTTCTGGACCATTCTCTCGTTCCCCAGGAAGATGCCCAGGTATTTTAGGCCACGTTTTTTCCAGGACAGTTTCCGGGAAAGAACTAGGAGACCGCCACTCCATTCACCAACCGGCAGGGCCTCGCTCTTCCTCCAGTTCACCCTCGCAGCTGATAAGGCATTAAAACGTTTTGTGATGTTGGTGAAAAGGTCGACATCATTCAGTTTTTTTATAAAAACAATGACACCATGCAGATAAATGTTCTCATTAAAACAAGGTAAAATCAGGCCGTGGATGCTGCCGCGTATCTTCTGCAAGAGGGTTTCGAGGGAGACTGCATAGAGCATACACTCTGGAAGGAGCACACAGACCGCCATTAACCTTCAGCACACTCTCAATGCCGCTGTACAGCACTCTGATCTAAGCCATGAAACCTTTGCTGGACCCAAACCTCTCCATAACCTTCCAGAGGAAGTCGTTTCAACGCGGTCAAATGCCTTTTCCTGATCCAGAGAAATCCGACCAGTGTTTATCCCCAATGAGCTGGAGACCTCCAAAACATCTCGAATTAAGAAGATGTCATCTACCATAGACCTGCCAGGCACACAGTACGTCTGGTCCCGATGGATGACCTGCTCAATAGCTTCCCTCAGCCTGTTGGCCAAGCCTTTGCCAGAATCTTGTAGTCGGTGCAGAGGAGAGACACAGAGTGCCAGTTCCTGATGTCCTGCAGGTTACCCTTCTTGGGTAGGAAGGTGATGACAGCCCGGCGGCAGGACGTTGGCAGGGAACCGAGAACCAGATTTTCATTATACACATTGAGGAGGTCAGCTGCTAAAATGTCCCAGAAGGCTTTATAAAACTCCACAGTGAGGCCATCAATGCCGGGAGACTTCTGTCCCAGCATGCTTTGCAGAGCGGCTTGAAGCTCCCGCAGCTGTAGATGTCCCTCCATCTAAGAGTTGGTATCTGCAGGGATTTGCGGCAGATCACTGCAGAACCACACAAACAGTAAGTCATCCTCCTCATACTCACTAGAGTAGAGAGAGGAGAAGAACTCAACAGCTCACCTCATCTGGCCCGGTTCTGTCAGCTCCTGCCCTGTGTCTGAGAGCAGAGAGTGGACTACCTTTTTCTGTCCCCGTCTTTTCTCCAGGTCGAAGAAAAAGCTAGAGGGAGCATCCATCTCTGTGATGTTCTGGACTCGGGAGCTGACCAATGGACCCTGTACTCTCGTGTCCAGCAAGTCGGCTAAGGCCATTTTTTTCTGTTTGAGGATTTTAGTATGTCCTGGATTTCCTGTGGACTCACTCATTGTCTCTAGTTCCACGATATCAGTCTCCAGTTCCTTCATGGATCTGGTGATGTCTCGGGTGACGTTGAGGATGTGCTGCTGACACAGAAGAGTTGAAGAGTTTAATTTTGGTCTTTCCATGGTCCCACCACTATTTAAGACTCGTAAACTCACTCTTCCTCCGTCTAAAACCCGCCCAGAAAAAAACAAGAGCCTCCCTGAAGCGCTTATCAAGGGTCTAATAGGAGTTAAAACTCATTCTCAGTGCAATTAAAATCTCCACCCAAGATTAAAAATCCTCCGAGTTACATTCGTTCAACTTGTCACTGATTTTTTCCAGGAACAACATCCTCTCTGCACGGTTGGTTGGAGCATAGATGTTCACAAAAACAACAGTAATAGCATCAAAGCGAGCTCTGGCTAAAAGAAACCCGCCCTCTACGACGTGCTCTAATAATAATAATAGTAATACATTTAGTTTATAATGCACTTTACATTTGGATCAAATCTCAAAGTGCTACAAAGTAAAAGCAGATAAAAGCATCAATAAAAAAATAAAATAATAACTATATAAAAGCATGACCAAAAAGCAGCAGTGTTAATTAAATTTATAGGTTCTGCTTAAAAGGAAAGTTTTAAGTCCTTTTTTAAATGTGTCAGTCGTCTGTGGAGCCCTGAGATGGTCAGGGAGGGCATTCCACAGACGAGGGGCAGCAGAACAGAAGGCCCAATCACCAATGGTGATGAGCTTAGTCCGGGGAAGGAGGAGGCGGTATGAGTGGGTAGAACGGAGGGATCGTGTTGAGGTCAGTGGGGTGAGTAGTTCTAGTTAGGTAGGGGGGTGCGTTACCATGGATGCACTGGTGAGTGAGGACAGAGATCTTATGATCAATCCTCGTGGAGATGGGAAGCCAATGAAGGGAATGAAGAACGGGGGTGATGTGTCAGGGATCCCAATGAGAGTTTTTGAGATTTCAGCCCCCAAAAAGCCTGTTGTAAAGTAAACAGGAGTCCAAACCACAAAAATCTTATGGGTAAATTTAATAAGTGTACACAGTCCCTTCAAGGCTCACCATACGAGAGTCAAGGGATACTGTAAAAACATGATAAAATCACTGTTAAGGAGTTGATAAAGTTGTTTCTAAAGTGTCTGTAGCTCCTACTTGAGTCTCATGCTCTGGGAATGACGCATGTTAGGAGTGGATTAAGCCGAGGCACCTTGTTTGTATAATATACTTTATTTCCTTTAGCAACTGTCAATGGTGTCAGGAGTCATTAGAGCAACACTGTCAATCTCTCTGTTTCTCTCTTGGGCATTTGCTGTTGTCAATTTTCTCTCCCTGGAAATTTAGATAATTTTATAAAGAGTCTGGTCTAGACCTGCTCTTTCTGGAAAGCACCTTGAGGCAACTGTTGCTGTGAATTGGCGCTATATAAATAAAGATTGATTGATTGATTGATTGATTGACTGTTGACGATCTAATGTTGGGGATTTCTCCAAGTGTTTCCAGTGATGTCTTTTTGAGGTGACCCAGTTTAGTTATACCAACCTCAACAAATTTGGTTCTTTGTATGACACAGGAAAACGTGGTGTTATGGAGAAAATTACTGTAGAACAGTGGCTCCTCAAAAAGCCATATTCCTTGTCTGGAGTCAAGAGTTCGTCTTGCCTTCAGTGTCTGCCAGGCATCCAGTACCAAGGTATAGAAAGGCGCGAGTCGGGTTGGGTCAGCTTCAGAGGATCTCAGCAGAAATAGTTGTTTATCCAGTCCAAGCCGACCCGCCTACCTACGACAACTTTGCTTCAACCTTCTCCAGCATTCCCTCCCAGATCTTTCTCTTCAAGTTCTCACGTCCTAGACACACTCGTAATGCATTAATGCTCTCGTTTCCCCATCTGAGGTTCCCGGGGAGGCTAGGAGTGCTCCCAAAGCTCCACTTACCCGCAAAGAAGGTCTCCCTTTTTTCCAAGTTAACTCTAGCTGAAGAAACTCCCTCGTACGTGGCAAGACATTTTTTAAGCTCCTCATTATGTCCCTGACCCTGAATAAAAACAAAACATCGTCCTTCATCGATCATCTTTCTCCTGGTCAATAGATACAATACCAGTGTTGATATTAAACGTTTTGCAGATCTCAAATACTTCTCGTATCAGAAATAAGTTGTCCAGCATGGATCTGTCAGGTACGCAATACGATTGATCCAGGCCAGTCAACAGTTCAATAAAAACTTTCAGTGTGTTTGATAAGACCTTGGAGAGGATCTTACAGTATGTACACAGAAGACCTACAGGTCTCTAGTTCTTCAAAAGAGCTAGATCTCTTTTCTTTGGCAGCAGCGAAAGAACTGCTCGACTACAGGAGGCTGGAAGGTTCCCATTATAAAAACTCTAAAAACATTGAGAAGATCTTCTCCAAGCATTTTCCAGAAGTGTTTAAACAAGTCTTATTGTAAGCTGTTTCATCCCCCACACCACCAGATCTGCTTCAACCAACACCTGAGACAAAACAGAGGAGGACTTATTGTCCGGTTCCTCAGCCGTCCTGTCTAGTGTGAAATTGGTGCAGCCGTGGCAGCTTCCGCTCAATGCAACACACTCCGCTTTTCCTTTTAGAATTTTGAAAAGTGTGACTCGCTCGGAGCCTCGGTTTGCTTCATAGATTAATAAAGCTGAACGTGTTGTTGCTTGTTTTAGTTTTCACCATGAGGACTCTGCCCTTTGCTATTTCTGTGCTGGAGATAATGACCTTTAAGAGCAGGATAGAACAAAACAGCAACTCCTGCACTAAAGTTGTCCCATGGCTGAGGACATGCTGCCCTTCCCACCATAAACCCCAGTCTGCTTCATTTAAAGTATCACTGTATTCACCAAGGCCCTCCTCTGAACATTTCTGCCCCCGCTGATGTTTAATGAAGCTTCCTTTAACTTCTGCATATGATGAGAGGAGAGACAGAGAAAAAAACAGGACAGAGAGAGAGAAACTGCAGAGAGGAAAAACCAAGTGTTGGACCGTCATCTTAATCTTATCTTGAAACTTTCCTTTTTTTTGTCTTTTTAGAATCAGCCAGCCTCAGACCTTTTCTTAAGCCACTGACATAAATTTTAAGACGATAACCTTTCTTGCAGAGTGGTGACGGACTGAATGAACATTAGGGAAGGAATCTGTCACATGCACCAATTCAGCCCAAAACTAATTTATCTCCTCAAGAGAATACAGGTCCAGAGTAATGCTGTCAGTTACAGAAACTCTGTCAGTGTCATATTCACTCCATCTCCATATCAGCCATATTATTACGATCAGAGGTCTCTGCTTCACCGCCTTTTCTGACAGGCAGCAGCTCAGCCTGCTTTACAACCGAACACTCGGGAACAGACCCTTTCACAGGTTCAGCCTCCCGAGCAACAGAGCGCTCTTGAGCCGGACGGTCCAGAGCTGCCAGCCGGACCCGGCTCAACAGGAGCAGCAACAGGCCGTGCTGGAGTCTGTCAGTAGGGACAAGCGATCCCCTTGTGACCCACATCTCCACACTCATCAAGCATCTGAGTTGTACTCTCTAGAAACACCTCAGAGACTGAACATGTTTCAATCTAGCATCCTTACAGCCCAGATTAACTGATGGAAATCCAATCGCAAACTTCCCGAAGCGCCTCAGCTCTTTCTCCTGCGCCGCGTAGGAAATAAACGCTGGGACTCCTGATACGGTGACCTGGGTGGAAGTGGCCAACAGCGGGGAAACTGGCACGAACTCCTATTTAGACCTTTATTCATGCTGGAGGCATGGTCGATGTTGTCATGTCCGAATTGGTCTCCTACCGCCGAGAGAGAGAGAGAGAGAGAGAGAGAGAGAGGGAGAGGGAGAGAGAGAGAGAGATTTAATTTTCCATTCTGCTAACAACCAAAGTCTCTGTCAATAATTAACCTTTTGCTCCAGTGCCTCCTACTGTCTTAATAAGTAACTCTTTGAATTGTAATGAATCTCATATTCATAAATAGGCCTATACTGTTGTCCTCAACCAAAAGGGTTTGTAAGTTAAAATCCCTCAATCCCCTGCGTTGTACAAGTAATCCTCTTATTTGAACTCTCTAAATTAAATGTGAAGTTATTTCCAAAAGCTCTATTGGATAAATGATGACATATGGAAGACAGATCTCCTCAAGTCATTTCATTTGCACCAAATTTGGAGTAAATCAGACAGTTTAGAAATGATTGCCTGAAAACGTTTGGTGATGAACTTCCCTCTACTGTTGGAAAAATACAACTGACCTTTCCAAAAATCCAGTTCTTCCTCGCACTAAGATCTATGCGGGAATTCAATTTGAAAATTATCCATCAATCATGACTATGCATGATAGTGCAAATCAAAAAATCAGCTGGTGAAAAGCAAGCCCAAACATATTTTGGTTCCACTGAACCAGGGATCATCTCTCCTCCTCTTATGCACAGCTGTGAGTGTCAGCAGATACTGGCACTCTTCACAGGAAGGGGCAGAGCCGGCTCCATTTCCTGAAAAGATTTGGGTCCTTTAACATATGTAAAAACTACTGCTAATGCTCTACCAATAAGCTGACCTCAATGCTGAGCTGTGCATTAAGAAAGATACTGCAGCCGGGCAGGCTGAAGAGGAGAGCTGACTCTGTGTTTAACGGAGAAAATGATCCTAAACAAACGGTAATCCATCATGGACTATGCCCATCACCTCCCTGCACAGCACCGCCATAGACTAGAGGAGCATGTTCAGCAGTTGTGTGGTGGAACTGATGAATGAATACTCAATGAATGGCGCTATTGAGTATTCATTCATCAGTTCCACCTCACCAAGGAATCCCAGATTCAATGTAACCCCAATGTCCGGCGCTTGGTATGAAGTGTCTTAGACCTGGGCAGGAGTCAACCCTCTTGCGTCTTACAATATCAAACAACGTTCTACAAGGGAGAGAAAAAAGAGGTCCTATTGTGAAAGGATTGTCCGTACTCAGCAGGAATAGCTCTTAAATACCTTCCTGCAAAAAACAAACAAACAATAACCTCCAAAAGTCTATGTATGTTTGGCCAACAGGCCCGACTGTTGGAGCCCAGCAGTTTATGAAATATGAGTTAAGTATAAACATATCCTCTTTGAGTGGCATTCCACAAAGTCTACTATTAGCGCTCCTACTACGGTGTCAGTCTGACCGGTACTCATTTAAAAAAATGGAAATGTATTGAAAGCTTGGTCAGAGAGACTATCTTCTGGCACACTCGGACCACAGTTGCTGCTCATATCATTCCATTACAAACACCTTTTACACATCCTCGGTCGCAACTACTGCTACACGGTTTGGGGGATCAGCTGATATCATCCAATAACAAGGTTTACCAACCACCAGCAAGCATTAAGTCGCAAATATCCCTTGAACAGTTGTTTTCTGTTTTAGCTTCTGAATGCACACGTAGCTGTTTCAGAGCAAGTGCTGACTGCAGGAATTTTCATTTCACTGCATGCCTGAGTGAGGAGGAGACAGATAATGGCAGGCAAATCTGGAGAATCAGCCAGTCTGAGTCAGACTCTTACTTTTTGAAGAAATGCTTACAGAAACAACGGCCCTCATGGGATGGCACACAAAAGGATGACCCTTGGTGTAGCCCACAACAGGAAGCTACCCAAGCGTTTAAGACAAACACAATTCTAATTCTCGTGAAATGTTTTGATCGATGTGTTGTTTATTTTTGTTGTTGTGTGAACGTCATTTCCTCATCATACCCCTGACATAAAAATGATGGTGGGGCATAATTTTTTTCTTCATTATGCACATTAGACTGCACATTAGGATTGCTTGTCTGGCAGTTATATTGCATACATACTACACATATATATGAACCATAATTAACTAGTATCACCTTTTGATAATTTGGATTTTCTTCAGGTTTCATTTTTTTTTTAAAAAGGAACCATCATACATGGCCTTGGTATAAATCAATAGACATCAGCTATATCATTATATCCAAAAAAGTCAGGGATACTATGGAATTGTCATCACTGCAGAAAATTTGTCTGATTTGGTCCAAATTGGGTGCAAATTAATCAATTCTAGGGGATATATCTTGAATATATAATCTCCTTCTCTATTAGTTCATATTTTACTCGCCAGGGGGAGCCGTTTTTTTTTTTAATTTTTAAATGAGAAACACTGTTTTTCAAACAAAACTTAACATTTAATTTGAGGAGTCCAGTCAGGCAGGTTGCTTGGCCCTTGCAGGGGATTGAGGGCTTTTCTGAGACACAAACCTTTGCTGTTGGGGGGCGACAGCATAGACGAGGTTGTGATATAATAACAGTAAAGATGTAGACATTTTGGTGAAGGTTATTCATAGAGGTTACCATTGTTGTTTTGGTAGAAGTCTAGTCTGGTGATGTCTGATGAATGACTGGAGTCCAACAACAAAAGCTATGATGATCTTTAGAGTTTAGCCTTAATGGTTGTCATTTTGTATATCTTGAAAAACTCAACAGACAAATCAACGATGATACTGAGTTGCGGCTTTTAACATTTATTTTTCAACAACTTTTAAAACATTTTTGCAAAAAGAATATGTTGCTAAGAATATGTTGACTCTGATGGTTGGTCATCATCTCAATTGCATCTATCCAGAATGATATTCAGAACACTAATCTGGGCTCCCTGAGGGTGTAGTGGCTAAGTCAATCTCAAAGCCACTGAGGGGTGGCAGAGACAAAACTGCAGTTGATGCGCTTTCCCTTTTTGTGTATGAAAATCAAAAGTCCATTTTCTATTTTTTGTCCGTTTTTTATAAATTATTTCTTTCTTGTGCAATACCACCAAAAATGTTTGATTCAATTCACGTGTGCTAATCAGCCTATATAACAAAAACAATACTTCATCGTACACTTACGATGATTCGATACTGTGATCGTTCTTCGTTTGCTACTTTGATTTAGCAACACCTGACACCTGACAGAAGGTTCCTACATATATTTGCTGCTACCCTAAGATAACAGGGACATCTAGAGCAACATGCAGAATGGCTCCTACAGAAATCACCTCATTAGGAGCCATTCTTGGAAAAGACCTCGAAAAAAAAAGAGGATATGTAATGTAGTGATAGGTTCATACAGTGTTCAGGGGAGTTGTTTCAGGGTATGCCATCTTTATATGACATGTTTTTCCTTTATATAAGCAGTATGAATTAAGCCAGACATTCAGACTCTGCTCTAAGTGATGCTACAGGAAATCAGAGTTGCACCGAGTTCACTGCTACTAACAGTGTATAATAAACGTTTGAAAGTTCTTTTTTTTTAATACAAATTAGTGTTGTTCTGTGGCTTAGATGCACAATTTTTCTGACTAATTGTGCAAATGTTTTATTTTTTTTTAATGTAATTATTTTTTTTCGAACTCTAAAATAATTGTAAAAGCTCCGATAAATGTTTACGAGTCTTGTGGGTGTAGCTTAACATCTGACAGAAATCAAATTCAAGGACTTGAAGGAAAAAACAGACTTTTTTCAAAAGTGAACAATTGTGGTACATATTAACCCTTCAATGTCCTCACCAAGATAAAATGCTATGGAAATATTATTTATTTGCATATTTTATTTATCATTTTATTTGTTATTTAGGCAATTTATTAATCTAATATCACAAACACTCTTAATTAACCATAAAATGAAAACAATTGTGGTTTTTAACAGTAAAAAAATTACTATTATTTCAGGATGAAATTTTGTGTTCCATGGGAAATAGTCACTGAGCACTTAGATCTCCAGGGGTTTTGAGACTGGGTGGTTTTTCACCGGCATGGGTGAGACAGACTAGCTGAGCACATCAACGCTCATCAAACATTAGGGCCGATCTTTGTTCTGGGGTCTGCTTTGATGACTAGGTGAGTCCTGGATATTGGCCTCAGGAATACAGCTAGCAAACTCATAAGATGTCAGGAGGCTGGCAAACTGGGAGGGGATTAGATGTTACATGCACTGCAGTAGACAGAGATGGTATGTTGGTGGCTAGCCCACTGAGAAGATCTGGCCTGGGAACGCCTCTGGACCCCAAATAAGAAGCTGGAGAGTGTTGCTGGCGAAAGGGAATTCTGGAATGCCCTTCTCCTCCTGCTGGCACCGCGACCCAACCCTTGTTAAGCTGAAGAAAATGGATGGATAGTGGATACATATGTAATGATGGTTGCACAATTAAATCTTAATTAAAAGCATTATTGAATATTCTGAAAAATAAAACATGATCATATGTTTTCCGTGTATGTGGTTTTTACAAAATAATAATAATGCCCTACAAAATCTAACAATATATCGTGATAAAAAAATCGATTGCAAAAACCAACCCTAGATATAATCGGAGCCACATATCAGGTTAATCCAGCCTTGGTGTTAACATCACTTTGGAGAGCTTTTGTTATGTAGAATCCTACGTGATGTTTGTCTGCTGCTTGACCTCATACATATGCAGCAGACAAGATGGACACTATAGTGACAAAAATGTCATTCAAAGTCAAGAGTTTTCATTTAATTTCAAATGTTACACATTAAAAATGAACACTGGAGGATGACATTTAATTTTCTTTCACCATCTCAATAGCTTAGTATAGTAGATTACTAGCTTTTGTGTGCTCGGGCTTTTCATTATGCGGCGGGATGCAGTTTGTAAGGCTGTACAGCTGAGACGTTGGCAGAGACTGCTCGCTGCTCGTCTTCTGGGTGACGCTCTCTGCATATCAGTGGATTTCGACAGCACATTGGTATGCATGCGGCTCCCAGCTCCAACTGGCCATAATTATTGCTCTAGTCTTCATATGGTGTGTCTAAAATACTGCCCCGGAAAAACTCTGTGCAGAAATTTGAGCAGAAAAAATTAGTAAAACTTGATGAAATGTAAATATACCACAATTCTTTAGATCGCAAGGAGAAATTTATTTTCAGATACCATCAAAATCTTTGAGTTGAAGTCTTTGAGTTGAAGATATTCCTCTTGATTTGTAAGTCATACCTATAAAGAGTTGGGGATATCATCATCTTTGTGGCCTCTGAGTCTGCATCTGCCTCCAACACCGCAGATTGGTATGTTAACGTGATAATTCAAAAATTGTGCGATGGATCATTTTCAATTACGTACACACATAGGCCTTAGTGTGAGGAAGTAATGGATTGCTTTTGAGAATGGTTGCATTTTTCCAAAACTAGGGGGAGTTTTGTTCCCAAATGTCTTGGGTGATAATTTTTTCCCCTGGTGGTCTGATTCAGTCCAGATTTGGTGCATATGAATCAACGCAAGGAAATCTATCATGTGCATACCACATTTTACTCTAATAATTCACATTTTACCCACTAGTAGGCTCTTTTCTTTATGAAAAACGCTGTTTTTAAACATAACTTCACATTTAATTTGAAGAGTTCAATCAAGGGTATTGCTTGTACAATGCAGGGGATTTAGGGCTTTTTGGGATATACCCTCGCTGTCAGGGACTGGTTGCTCTGGGGTCTGGGGCATCGGTTTATATCAGCTGCACTCATTCAGGCAGCCACATCCATACAATCACTGTGTCACACCTTCATCATCAGTCCATCAGCCCACCACCGTCAGCCGTTGTCTTTAAATATGACTCTCTCTCCATCCATCTAGTTTTTTCATGCTTTTTCAGTGGTTAGCGCACTCCCAACCTCCCCATCTCCACCTTGTCCTCAGAGATCAATCAGCCTCATCAATCATAAGCCTCAGAAGAGTCCTCAGCCACCACCAAAAGTATCCAGACTCCAGAGGGGGGATACTTTATGCTGCTGTCCAGGGCAGAGACCCTACTATGACAATCTCCCCAATTCTTAGCGCCAAAGACTTTCTTATTGGGTCGTTATCGCACATCCGCTGTTGGAATGAATCATTCATCTTTCCGACATTTTGTCACCTCTGTTTGAAATATTTTGAAATGTACATATTCACCAACTCTTCAAGTCACAAGGAGATATTTATTTGAAGAAAACAACAAAATCTTTGAGTTCCAAGATCAAATAATTCTTCTTGATGTGAAAATCATATCTTATAAATATTGTACCCCGACAAACAAAAAGCTATAAATAGTCCATAGAGAGAGAGAGAGAGAGAAAGAGAGAGAGAGAGAGAGAATCCTCTGCTATGCTGCAGTTCACAGCCTGTAATTATGCTACCATCCTTTCTTTAGAGAAATGGCCTGAATTCCTCACAGAATTGTTGATCTTGTGAGTTGTCACCACAAAGTTAATTTCCCCAGGGAGCACCATATAAATTGCATGCCACTGAGCAGAGGTAATAGCTGCAGTCTTGGAGATATGTTTGGCAGCAACTTCCAAGAGGCACAAAGGAAGAGCTGCACTGATTTTTCTCTTATTCACATCAGCGCAGCAGTTCCCGCTCATTATTTTGCAACTGGGAGCAAGTGCTTTGGCTACATCTTTGAATATTGCCTTGTGGTCTCTCAGCAATTTGTCGTTATTATGGTCATATTTTTTAAGAGGCGAGGTAAATTTGGTGGTAATCGAACACGATAAAGGTATTGGAGTACATCTGTTGAGTGGAGACCAGGCGGACTTGGAGGATTGCAGCCTACATCGCTGCCACATGAGCTAATTTTTGTTAAGTTTATATACATAATTACAGCCGGCACCCTCCTACAGTTCTTACAAAGAAAGTAAATTCATATGAACTATTAATGCAATATCTCATGGAAAGCAGGTGGAGGGAAGGTTCTTATCACATGCTACAGAACATATAGGTACGCATGCAGTCTCATTAATAGTTAGAATTGTTCTGTTTATTAGGGAAGAGGGTAAAAGTTATGGATTCCTGCATTACTACTTACTACAGATTCTGTTACCTCAACTCTGATCAATTGATAACCTGACAGCAAGAGGGTAAATCCCCAAAAATGTGAGTTAATGTCAGAAAAATAGTATTTTTCATACAAAAGCCGCTCATAGTGAGTAAAATACCAACTATTAGAGTAAATTACAATGAAAAAATAAATATTTCCTTGAGTAGATTCATATGGACCAAATTTGGACTACATTAAACCAACAGTTAAGAAATTATGAATTAAAGGTCCCTCGGGGATGGGTCAAATGCATAATTTCACTATGTTGTACTGCGTATGGCTTTATGTCATCATTAAAGGATTTATTCCTCTAAATAATTTTGGAAATAAAGCTCCCCCTAGTGTCAGAAGTATGCAACCAATCTTTCCCAAAATAGGTCCCGTTCTTCCTGGGGTTATAAAATTTGAAAATGATCTTTGAAATAGATTTGATTTATTGCGTTAACACGAAGAATATACGTTGTTGGACACGATGACACCGATGACGATGATTCCATAATAACGCTTTTTCTTTGGGAGATATAAGTTCTTGTCTCAAAACATTCTTTTTCTATCTTATCTGTAAACCTCCTAATGATTATAAACCCCCTTTCACCATCTCAGAAATATTTCCAAACTCCGTTCTTCACTAAACTTGAGTGATGCTGATAAGCTGGTTTATGTGTTTGTCTCCTCCCGATTGGATTACTGTAACGCACTTCTCATCGGGATCCCTGATAAAAGTCTTCAAAGACTTCAGTATGTTAGAAACAGTGCTGCAAGGATCCTGATATAAGTGCGTAAACACAAACACCAAACCACCGTTCTTCATTCACTTCCCATTTTCACCAGGATATATTATAAGATCTCTCTCCTCACTCACCAGTGCATCCATGGCAATGCACCCACCCACCTGAAAGAACAACTCACCCACTGACCTCAACACGATCCCTCCATTCTAGCCACTCAAACAGCCTCCTCCTTCCCCGGACTAAGATCAGCACCTTGAGTTATCGGGCCTTCTGTCTTGCTGCCCCTCGTCTGTAGAATGCCCTCCTTTTGCTCATGTTTTTTCTTGATGCTTTTATCTGCTTTTAATTGATAGCACTTTGAGATTTGATCCAAATGTAAAGTGCGTTATAAATTAAATGTATTATCATTATTATTAATGAGAAACTGATTACAACCGTTGTCAAGGAGATTATGTTTTCGCCTGCGTTTGTTGGTTTGTGTGTCGGCTTCTCAGTGGAATAATGAAAGAGCTTCTTGATGTATTTGTCATGACTTTGTGTTTATTCAGTATATTATTATTATTATAAGTTCCGTCATTTTGGTCTGTGTTCCTTTTCCCTCTCTGTGTTTGTCCTGTGATTCTGTTTTCCTCTTGTGTGATTGTTCATTATGTTTACCTGTGTTCCCCCTCCATCTGTGTCTCATTGTCTCGTTAAATGAGTTTATATAGTCTGTCCTCACTTTTCCATGGTTGGCAGTTCGTTGTTTGATGTTTCCCCGTGTCATCACTCATTCTCAGCCTTCTCACAGTGTTTTGTCGATTGAAGTGAATCTTAGTGTTTTCGTTATTCCTGATTGATCCCCTGCTTTTTCATCGTGCCTCTTTTTCGGTTTGTATTAAATATTTTAATTGCACCTGCTCTGCCACGCTGTCTTTTATCTACACCTGGGTCCAAGCTTGCCCCAGGAAAGTTCATAACAGTATTAGCAGATGGGTCGAGCAACTTTCAACCAACTGAAAAAATTCCTCGGTGAGATTGCCTGAAGGTTGAGTCCGAAACAATAAGACTATAGGACTTTTTTGAGTTCAGGACATTTCACCTCTCTACCAAGGGGCTTCTTCAGTTCTAACTGACTGGAGGGGAGTCTGATATATACGTTCACGGGAACTGTTGACCACCCATCACACTTGTGGATCTTTGGAGACAGAAGTGTCTTGATTATATTCCGGATCATGCTGTGAGTCATTAGCACAAGTGTGTCACAAGTTTTCTCTGTAAGGCTAACCAGTTATTGTCCAAGTGTATTGCTGTGTTTGAAGTGAAGAGTTATTATTTGTTTTGACAAGGTCCTTCATAGTCTTAATCCAGTCGCATATGTAATGATGAAGTCATTACACCTATATCTTTCATTTTCTCTGATGGATGTAGTTCTGCTCTGAGGTTTCTTGGCTGACTTGATGAAAACCCAGTTGGGTCAGCCGGAAGCTTTCAATACCTTCTTAAATCAAGTTTGAATTTGCTTGCACTTTAAATCATATTATGCTAAGCACTCCCATGATGATTCCAGTAGGTAATCATGATGCTCGCGTCCCCAGCAACCCATATTAGAGACGGGTGGTCAACTGCTCAGAGATGCCTGAACTACTGAGACTAAACACTGTTCCTATAGAATGGTCTTTGACTTTGAGGTTGAAATGACAGAAAAGCAACTTATTTCAGCCCTTTCTGTTTTTGGGGTCGTCCCTGCGGATCGTCTCGTTCCACATATTGATTTTGCATTGATTTTAAGTCGGATGCCCTTCCTGATACAACCCTTCCATTAACCCAGGCTTGGGATTGGCAATAGATGTTGCTGGGTAGGCTGGTAGCACTAAGGACCTTGCCTAAATTTCCACACAGATTTCTGCCGAGCCCTCTTTTGACTAGGATTAGAATCACAGTCCCCTGTAGTCAGTGGTGTAACCCACTGAGCTGGCCAACTGTAATGCTGAAGTGACAGAAAGATGAGGATAAAATGCTTCACCTAGAAAAAAAACTAATAAATCAACAACAAATAGATAATAATGATTGGGCTGCTGCTGGCTAACTTTCAACTTGGTGAGGTACATCCGCAGTTCCTTCACGGCAAAGCGCTGCAGCCGGCTCAGGATCAGCTTGGAAAGGTTCAAAGGTGATTTTAGCTCTAAACTCTAGCCAGGAGCTTTGCAGTCGTTATGGACGCTTTGTGAAATTGGTAATTGGTAAACATTGCTAAGGCTGACTGGTTGCTCAAAGAGCTTGGCAGCACACGCCAGGAGTCACACATTTGCCAACACAGTGATTCAGGATACAGAGGCTACCATGCAAGGTGCCATCTGCTCATCAGGAGTGATAACCATTCACGCAATAAACCCCCACAACAATAGAACAGAAACCAGAATTGCCCCCAATGCCTAAGGACACATCACCATGTCAACTACTAACTGCTAAACTTCTGACAAACGAATGGCTGCTAAACATCCGAGGTACAGCCTAAATTGTGTCATTGTGAGGCATCAAGCTCATAAGGACCATCACATTCAGCTCGTTTGGTATATTTTACACGCAATCTGAGCACTGCTGTGGTAGTCGAGTGAGCTGAAAATGGAACTGAGTTTTTGTTGTGACATCACAACAAAAACAAAAATGTATGTCTTTTTCAACCCTGAACGACATTTTAAAATTTTCAATCCCACAGAAAATTGCTGATTTTATATGAAGTTCTGTTTTTTGATACACATATTCAAGAAATGACGTGTGTTGCGCAGCAGTTTTTGGCTTCACCAGCATTTGACAAAAGAAAATTAACACTGTAGAACAGAAAATGTTCCTTAGTGTGGATCCAGCATGGCTTGGTAATGTTTGATTTGACTGAGAAGGTAATTACTATGTTATTAATTCATCTGACTGCTAAAATCCCATAGAAATAGGATATGGAAGGATAATAAGGGAATAACTCTCTTTGTGTACTGAAAATGGCTCTGATTTTAAAGATATTTAATGACAAAAATCTTCAAACCCTTCAAGATTTGCAGATTATTCGTCTTAACGCAATAACTCAAAGCTATTCCATGGATCATTTTCAAATTGTATTCCCACATAGACCTTGGTGCAAAAAGAATTGGATTGATTTTGGAAATTTCTGACATAAAGGGGAGCTTTATCTCCAAAAGTTTCGGGTCTTCTCAACCATTGGTCAGATTTAGTAAAAATTTGTTGCATATGAATCGACTACAAGAGATCTATCTTACATATATCATATTGTATGCTAATAGTTATTATTTTACTCACTAGGGGGTGATTTCTTTTGACGAAAAAATGGCTTGTCAAATTTGGTGCATAAGAATCAACTCCAGGAGATTTCTGTCTTTTATCTATCATATTTTGTTGCCATAGTTCATATTAAAGTCAATAGGGGGAGCTTTTTCCACACAAAAAATATTTTTTTTGGAGATAACTTTTAATTTAATTTGAAGAGTTCAATCAGGAGAATTGCTTGTGCAACGCAGAGGATTGGGGGCTGTTCAGATATATAGCCTCGTTGCCTGGATGACAGTGTAGTCCTACCTTTAAAACTAAATTGCATTTATGTATTTTGAATTTGAGCGACGTCCTGATTTCAGACAATTTACTGAAACAATTTAGTGAAACAAAGGGTTGACCATGCTCTGCAAAACCAGAGATTAATTCTGTATCTTCGGAATGTTTGATAAAACCTATCCTCAGAATGATAAACAGCCATAAAAACTCAACTATTTTAAGAATGGATTATGGACTCTTTTCCTTAAATTGGATAAAACATAATCGTGAACAAGGAGAATGTCTTCTAAATTTATTCGGTAACACCGGATTATTGCCGCCATTAAATTAATGTTTTATGGTAAGGAGTAACTTATTTTACATATTTGTAATTATGGAAGTGGATTTATGAATGACAGATTGCTACAGTTTTAATTCCACCAGCAAGATGTGTCATTAATCTTGACTGTTAACCACAGGATCTGCATAACAGATTCCTGATTGTATTCATATTACGGCTCCGTGATTGACACTATGGCAAACGTGTCCCACTGAGTCCAATGATTGCTTCATGCTTTTACTGCACAATAAGACACTCTCACTTGACCTTTCTATCTATTAAAGAAGTAACTCATTTCTTCTCAGTGTAAAACACTTTGTGTTATGGAAAAAACAGTGTTTGTTCTTTTTTACGCCCAAATACACAAACGCCGACCGTGTGATTGCAAATGAAATGAATCAAGCACAGGACACAGAAACTATGTTTTGGGTTCTTTATTTCTGAAAAAAAAAAATGTGGTCCAGTTGTTAAATTAAAGCTAAAAATTAACATTGTGGAGCGCCCAGGACAGACACAATCTCATTAACCAACAACTTTCAGTATCAAAGCGTAAAAAATGTATTAAATGAAATTCCTTCATTAGCATAAAATGTAAAAAGTGTAAAAATAAATAAGCAAATAAACAGCAGAAAATAATTAAATATAGTGTTCCTGATTGCTGCGAACCGTCAAAAACTTCTCAACAGTTTTTTACTGAGAATTCAGAATCCAGGCCTCGCAGCAACAGACCCCCTGAACAATTACAAATACAACAGCTAGCATTTCCAAGAGAAGCAGTGCATCGAGCAATGCAGCGCTCAATGACTCGCCTTAAGGGATTAATCTTACAATCTTTTGCACCCACAGCTGTACCCCGGTGGACTCACTCAATATTAAACTCCAAATATATTGGCAGGAACTAAAATGCATATGTCAATTCAGAGAATCCTGAACATTCTCAGTGACTGACTGGTCTGGTAAGTATGCAGGCAATGAAAGAACTAGAATATTTACTACAAAATGGGAATTTTGCTCACGATCCTCCAGTGGGGGCCATTCATTATGTCCCTTAAGGTATTTTAATGAGAAGATCTCCCTTCATTCAAATTTAAATCAAATACGTGCAGCCATGTCCTTAAAAAAGCCAACTGCACAGAATCATGTTAGATTTTTTTCCCCTAAATTCACGAAAAGCTACGCCCGCGCTGCTATCCCCAACAGCAAGGGTATATTCCTCTAAGTCCCCAATCCCCTGCGTTGTACAAGTAATGTACCTTATTGAACTCCTTAAATTAATAATAAAGTTAGGTACGAATCAGTAAAATGTGACGTATTTAAGTAAAACATGAAATACACAAAAACAGATCTCATAGTTTATTCATATGTTCCAAATTTGAAATAAATTGGACAAAAATTTTCCACATAGTAAAATAAGAATTTTTAGAGTAAAACATGCAATATATAATATAGATCTCATTGAATCGATTCATAAACATCAAATTTGGAGTAAATCGAAACCACAGTTGGCCTATTGTTCATTTATGACGCATAAATATTTGGCCATAAAGCTCCCCTTAGTGTCAGAAATATAAAACTAAATTATCAAAAAATCACTACAGTTCTTCCTCAATTTGAAAAGGATTCATGATACAGTTTTGTAGTTATCACGTTAACACGAAGGATCTGCGGCGGCGGCGATGACTATTCCATAATATCTCGCACTTTTTCGGGGATAACATGAGTCATGCATCTCGACCGTTGTTTAGTGTTGATACTTCCCCAACCAATATCAAGGTAACGGTAAGAGACCAAGGATACAACATAAGTACATGGTATGTGGTATGTGGTACCAGGTTGTTATCCAACCTATGACCAACAGTAGTTTATTTATTCATTTTAACAGAGGTTGAAGGATGAACGCTGGATGACATGTTTCCATGTTGTTCATGGGGAGCGGCCCCACACTCATATCTCAAAAGGTCATTAAATACAGGAAAGAATACCAAATAAAGCATTTAACTTTTATCACTATCTTCCTTCACTTCCATCTATATCTCTTGTATACCGATTCACTTCTTCTGTATTTTCCCACTGGACAGAAACGCCTGAGATCCATAGCTTGTCTTCGGCTGGGTGACATGTCCACAAATCCTTTCAATTAAAGGGCTCCTGTCCAGACGGCCTACTTCTCCCACCTGCCTGCTGACCTTCAGCGTAGAGCTATATAAGGGGACATATTTATGATGAAATTCTAAGGCACGCTTGTTTGCAAATGTGATTGAATAAGAAAAATGAACATTACCAAAGGGTCTTCTTTTTATTTTTTTTTGCAGAGAGCGGGGGGGCAGAACAAACACTAGCACAACTCAGTGATAGTCTCCCTGAAGGTCACCCCAGATGACTTTTATAAGCCATTAAGATTTTAGCAATTGATAGAAGTCTTCCTCAAAGATCATGGAGTATTCCAGCAGGAACCTTTAAGAGCTAGCTGATTGCTATCTTGGCCCCTGAACAAACAGAACCTCTGTAATGCCAGAGTTGGGATCACATAAAAGTTTCCAATTCATTTTAACTTCTGCACAAAGTTGGATGACGGCCAAAGACAAGAAGAACATATTGTGAAATACAGCTTTAGGAACATTTAGCGCACTCTCCTGGTGTAGGCGGCATTGTCAACATAGCAGACGGCAAACAGGGGATTTTAACCAATGTGATTTAAGCCCACTGCATTGCAGTCAAGCACAATTCACAGCAACCTCCGCTATGCAAGAGTAGAAGGAAGTTTTGTTTTTTTGTAACTCACAACAGACAGTCATTTACTCACATACAATAGGAAAAAATGGAAGTGCATTCAGTGTCATAAAAAGGCTATAAATCAGTGAAGGTCAAGTGGTAGTGCATGGACCATTTCTGGTCCGCCAAAGCTTCCTATCCAGCCTGCAGAATATTAACCCTGTAATGTCTGTAATGTCAACTGTTCGGTTGAGCAAGTTTTAAGTCACTGAAACTAATTGAAAAATCTTAGCCATGTGACTGAACTTGTTATGACCCAGTAGACCCATTGGCAGCATGTATATGCTAAAGAGGAAGGGGCCAAGGGTTAGACCCTGGAGGACACCACAGGTCAAAAGGGCCCCCAAGTAAGAAAAACTAACCGTGGCTGTTGAGAAAGTCCTATTTGATGAGGGTTTTTTTTTATTCGAAACACACTAAAGGCTGTGAGGACTTACTAAACTGAATGATGTAACTCGATATAACCCAAAAAATTCTAATAAGGTTCATAGTTTTTTAAAAACATGCTTTTTCAAAAGGTTGAACTAATGTTATTTTGTATTTCCGCTAAACAGTCAATTTTAAGGACATCTTGAAATGATCTTATAAATCATATTTCTCTTAATGTTTTGAAGATTTATTTTAAAAAAAGGAACAGAAGTGGTTACTTTGAATGTATTAACCTTTTTCTGTGGGGTCCTGTACCTTAAAATGCATAGGCATTGTTGTGAACATAACATCTGAAATATGTTTTCCAAGCTGTGAACGACAGCCTTCTGCCTGTAGAATTTTTTTCTTTAAGAGTGGGAAATTTTAATTTCAGCGGGTCTGAAATATGCAAAGTGAGAACAATTGTCCAATGCAGATGGAATGGAATCAATGGTGAGTTGAAATGAATTTCAATGTTATTTATATATTTATATTTTATTCTATTTGCTATTACTGATAATCTGGGTAATTCTTTGTACGGTATACAGGCAAAATAAGGTCTTGGATTTAAACCTATTCTTTTTTGTTATTAACTGTGAAAAAATTGTGTGTGAAATAATCATTGTTTCTCAAGATGTATTTAACACTATTATTCCCGGAAGCAAGGGTGTATATATATATTCCTCAAATCCCTGCATTGTAAATGCAAACCCCCTGATTACACTCTTCAAATTAAACGTGAAGTACGAAAATAATTGTTTTTGAATAAAAAAAAAAAGGAAAGAAAAAGTAGAATATATAATTTGAGGGAGAAATATGCTGAAATGCAAGCTTAATCTCTTTGAGGTGATTCATATGCAAAGAAAAAAAAAAGTGCTGCGATAAAGCTCCCTTTGGTGTCAAACACCCAACCGCTCTTTCCCCAAATGATTCCAGTTTTTCCTCACACTAAGGACTATGCTGGAATGAAATTTGAAATGATCTCTATAAAAAAGCGATGTAACAGAGCCTCTGTCGCTACCAACCAGGTGTGGGTTGAACACAAAGTAGGAGCTAAAGATCCAGAGACCGATGCAACAACATCAATCTTGGATTTCAGAAGAACTTTGAAAACTTAATAGGAAATGGGCCTCAAATCTAATTGTCGAATTGACTTCCCCTGCCTGTGTAATAGCCCACACATCTTCAGATGCCCAGAGAAACGCACCTGATTGGACGGTTTACCCCTGCAGGTCTGCGTCCGTCTGACCCCTGGGCTCTGTGATTGGTGTGTTTGCTAATCAGAAGTGACGGTCTGATTACTGGGTTGGTCTGGGGGTATATTAAGCCACCTTGGGGAACCTTGGGGTCATCTTATACCACAGGAATAAAAAGAATAGCTCAGTGTTGAACTGGATGTATCCGTGTCACTTTCCACCTCCACACCTGAGAAAAGTCCATTCTGGAGGGAGGATGGTACCAGGGAATCATGGAACAGCCTCTGTTTCATTAGGAGATGAAGGAATAAATCAACAAGCTATTTTTAGCATTTAATGAGTTTTGGAACTCATAACAGTGATGTGAATATAATTATAACTGACATTTTACAGCATGTCTATAATGGATTTCTCTGACAATGATGGAAAGCCGGAGTTGTAATTTTTCTTTTCCTGCAGCATTACGTACAGCGATGTGAACATTTCTTGAGAATGATCGCTTCTCCTTGGTGAGTGAGATCGATTCAAGCAACAGTAGTGGAGGAAATGTGTGATACTTTGTAATGGAAAATGTGGAAATCTTTTCCTCTGTTTTACCATAAAAGCATGTTGTGAAAAAACTATATGTTACTAATATTACTATAAATTATCAGCGGAAAAAAATTAAAGATAATGCGCCCCCTAGTATCAAAAAAATACAACCCACCTTTCCAAAAATCACTTCAGTTCTTCCTCACACTAACGTCTGTGAGGGCATAAAGTTTTGAAATTTTCCATGAAATGGTTTTCGTATGATGGCGTTAACACAAAGGCTCTGCGTCTTTTCCGGGATTTACTACAATTAGCATGATCAATCCTGAACTTGTTTGTGAACACAAAGAGAAGGAACAACAGTGAACTTGAGGTGGAGCGTGTTGAGACAACGCAGACTTGATGTGGAAGAGAGGGGACAATTATTATATTATATTTTATCCCAATAGTTCAAATTCAACTCATTAGGGGAAGTTTTCCTAGAACGAAAAAAAACACTTTTTCTTTGAACGTAACTTTTCAATCAGAGGGATTATTTTTACAATGCAGGAGTTTGGAGGCTTTTCAGGGATCTACCCTTGCTGTTGTAGACAACAATAAAAGACTAGTTTGAATGCACATTCTATGATCGTGACAATCCCGAGCTGTGAACTCCATCTTTTTGGATGAACATTTTCAGAAAGGATATTTATCTTATAGTGGGAAAATCAAAACGAAAGAATGCACAAATTTAAACCATTGTGTCCATTACTTCAAATGACAGCACTGCTTGGACCCAGAAGCGCACTCAGAGGCTAGCAGCGTGTTTGAAAGTGAGATTAATGAAAGGCTCTTGGTAGAGCTGGGGAAGTGAGGGAGATGTGGGCAGAGAGGGGGTTTGGTGAGGGCTTGATCTGGTAGTGCCCGAAGCAATTTGGGATGTAAGGCTTGAGGAGATGAGACACAGGGAGTAAGAGTCTAGGCAGGGGCTTCCTGAGCACAGAGAGAGAAGAAGCAATTTGGACAAAAGTTTACAATTTTAAAAATCCTCAAGAGAAAGAAATATTTGCAAGGTAGTACTTATAAAAGATTGGTGCTACGTCAAGAGCCAGGATTAGGTGGAGAGCCGGGGCTCTTGTACCTCTAGGCAGATGAGATGTTTGGAAGCAGGTGTGGACACATCCACACATTCACGCTGAAAGAGAGAGAGAGAGAGAGAGAGTTGCAAAATAATGCTGTGACAAATATGGTTTTACAAGGAGGTTTTGAGGGAGTGATGAACAAACTACTGAGCTGCCTCAAACAGGTGGATGCTGGTGGGGCTCACTGAGCAGGAAGTAATACGCACGCAGAGCGGCAACAGTTTGACAGGCAGAGGGAGAGATCAGAAGCTGCTGCAGTTTATACAGACCACCAATTAGGACGGGGTGTGCTTGAAGTCCAGGGAGGTCCATGTGTGCAGACAGCAGATGTCTGCAGGAAGTAGCTCACAGGCTTTGCTCTGTTAAATCTGAAGAAACTGCGGATAACAAATTTTTTTGTAAGTTTCAGTTGGGGTGGATGAAGTGACCTACTTCAGTTTGTGTGGAGGCCAACCAATCAACAGCACATTACAGAAGAGAGTAAAAAGAATCATCAATGACGTTGGAAATATGGAACATTATTAGTATGTGTAGGTAACTATCAGCAGTTGAATAAGGGGTGGCAATATATAAGCATATAAATTTAATCCTGCTCCTTTATTTACACAGTATTCATTTATTTAAAATATCATTTTTAACAGTTTTTTTTGTAGGTGTGTTTTTTTTTTAATCTGTTCGATATAAAGATTTACAATCTTAAATAATAAAAAATAAAACAATTCTAAAGAAAATATTATTGTTGACATGGATTCAATTCATGACTGGGAAATGCCTTTCCTGAAAATCTCAGAGATATTTGTGCTGAACGTGTCTCATCTCCGTCAGCAGCCACATCTACCCATGTTCTTTTGTAAACATCACATCCAACTTTGAGGACTAACCCTTGTTGCTAATCCCACACTATGGTTATATGACAGAAAAGTCAGGCCTATTTTGCAATCGTCATCGCTAAATACTTCTTGTTAACGCGATAAACTACTTCATAGATATTTTCAAATTCTAAACCCTCATAGACTTAGCATGAGGAAGAACTGGAATGATTTTATGAACGGGTCTGTCTTGTATGTATCTTATTTATATCATATTATAGTCAATAGGGGGAGCCTTTCTTTTTCTCAACTGTTGGTCCAATTTAGTCCTAATTTGGTACGTATGATCGACCCGAGGAGATGAATCATGTTTATATCATATTTTCCCCGGATTTTAATCGAATAGTTCACAATTTACTCAATTTGGTTAGCTTTTTATCTTTTGTAAAAGCATCTGTGATTAAAATTTCACATTTAATTAGAGGACTTCAATTAAGAGGATCGCCTTTGCAATGCTGAGGATTGGGTTCTTTTCAGGGGTAGGCCCCTGCTGTTGGGGATGAAAGGGTAGAGGTCCAGTTTTACTTTTGTTCATTGGTGACTAGTATGTCTAGTAAGACAGTATTGACGGGGTGCATGAAAAGATGTTTTCCCTGAAATGCTCGTATCTCTCCTGCAAACATTACCATGGTAACCATCCACACACAAATGCACAAATACATCCACCACAAGCATGCACACCTGATTGGTCGGGATGAAAACACCTAATTGGTCAGGATGAGGACAGCGGATCGGTCTGAACGAAGACAGCGGATCGGTCTGGATGAAGACACCTGATTGATGATTGGCCTGGATGAAATGCATTTATCCTACCTTTACTGCCAAATGTTTCATTCTGTCAGATATCCCACAGTGTTGCATTTTTGTAAAGCCATATTTTATGCGTAATGACTGACCCACTCATCTCAACTGGCTGCAAGTTGTAGTACTCCGCGATGCCTTGACATCACAGTGAGTTCACGGCTGCATGGATACCAGAGGTCATCCCCTGTTGCTCCCCTTATGGAAAGCGTTCTTGTCGCTGTATTCCTGATTAATCGACAGCGAGGATCTGTGGAAAGTATATAGTCTCCTTCTCCAGCCCGCTGTTTTTAATAGTATGGTCTGACGAGCTGCATGGTTCGTCTGGCACAATGTTGGTGTCTTCTATTTGAATATGGGAGAGAGGGGTGGAGCGTGGTGGTGGTGGAGGAGATGAGGAAAAGGCGATTGGGGGGTTGGATATGATGATGTAATCAAAAGTTCCAGAAGAGGTGCCTGGTCCACACAGGTCAGCTTCTTCAACCTGTATACGATATACATTTATTAAGTAGGCATAATAAGGGAAAGAACACATTAATGTGACAACGACCAATCATAAGAAACCGTGCATGCTTAAGTGCCTTCCAAATGTTAAAATTGGACTTTGTTGGTCCAATTTAGTCGAAATTGGGTGAATATGAATTGATTCCCATGAGAATTCAATTCAACACATAAAGAGTTCATTAAAAAATTTTTTTAATTAAAACCACTATAGTAAAAATTTATCAGTAATTAGACCTTTGTGAAATATTCACATCTTGTTAATTTACATTTTCACAAAATAATTACTCTATATGTAATTATCAGCTTTGAATTAGGGGACTCTAGTTTCAAGCATTAACTTACTCAGAACCAGTTTTAAAGATCTCAGCAACAAGTTATAATGCCTTAATGAGATCATTAAGAACAAAAGGCTTGAAACAAGCAAATGTTTTAAGATCGAAACTGCCCGATAAGAATATATATCTTGTCAGAGAAAACATGCATGTATTACCTTGACTTTAGATATTTCATCTCATCTCACATATTTTATTGATTTGGCTTTATGTGTATTTATTTCTGTGTATTTTCAGCCATATTGATAGTGTTTCAACAAAGAATGTTGAATGACCGAATGTTTTCTTTTTTCTGTGTATATTCAGATATCGTGAGTCATAAGTGATATTTAGATTTTTTTTTTAAATACCACTCATGAATAATTCCTTAAAATCAAGTATCCCTCAGTACAACAAAAGGTACCTGCCATTCAAGAAAGGTTAATCTAGAGCTTGAATGCTCTTAAGGGATTACAGAACCATTACTATTTTATCACCGGACCTTAGAGACCACAGAGCTGAATTATGTTTCATCACCTCCTGCTTTAACACTTCGACTCTCTCTTGTCTTGTTAAAAGCCAGTTCTCAATAGCGAGTATATGAGGTGTGTCCTCATATAAAGTGTCACTATTGAAGACGCCCATAAAGAGCGGCTCTCCCACGGTTCCTTATAACTGAAATCTCCCCCTCATCTCTTCTGAGCCTCGGTGACCTTTTTAGATTTTTTTTTTCTCATTTATGAGCGAGGTGAAATATGAAAAGCAATAGTGAAAGAGGTAAGTGGGCCACAGCTATCGAACCATAGCTACAAGGCCTGCCTATTGGCTGATGAGGCTCAACAAATACTCCCAGGAGGAAATGAGGAGCATTTAAGGTAGTCTCCCCCACATATCATTATCTAAGGGTCGTAGTGGTTGGATAAGCTTTATTACAATCACTCAGATAAAGGATAGGAGAGATAGCAGACCACCGTGAAGGCTCTGTAGATTATACTTACGTTTTCATTTTTACAAGGAAACATTACATGACTGCTATAAACTCTTGCCTTTGAGTAAAGTATTTTTGTTTTTGTTTCTTTAAACATTCATTTGAAGTGATATTTCACTGATATTTACATTTCAGTATGATAACAGACATGTGACCTCATAAAATCATTTAAAAGAACAAAAACAATTATAAGACTGCGAAAACTCAAAATCTCACATTTCAAGTCTATCTGTCTAATTTCTAATCAAAATATCGCACTTGATATAAGACTGAACAAATACGAATACAATGAGATATAGCATTGTTTTTAGGCAATGCATGAAAAAAAATCTTAAAAGCTAAAAATGAGTATTTCCAGCTAACTTTAAGATCCTTTTTCTTATCGTAGAATGCTTAAATAACACTTCTGTTATTATCTGAGCCGAGGAGTTGTGTTTTCACTCCGGTGTATTGGTCCGTTTATTTGTTTGTTTGTTTGTGAGTAGAATTATGGTAAAATTACAGACAGATTTTTAAGAAATTTTACCCAGAGTTAGGTTTTGGAATATCCTAGAGGTTTCACAGCATTTAAAATAAAATAAAATAATAAACAGTTTGAAGTAGTGACATCACAATGTGGATTATATCCTTACATCCATCCGAGATAGATCTCCTTCAGCCGATTTATATGCGCCAAATTTGGATGCCAAACCAGTCAACAAAGGTCATGATTGTGTTTGTGTACTCGAGAATGTTGCCCTCTGATATGTATCCAACAATGGCTGAATCATCAGATAACTTTTGGCCTGGAGGTCTCCTATGTTGTGTCAGTAGTCTGATGTGTGTATTGTAAAGAGAAAGGGGGTGAGCATTGACCCCTGCGGGGCTCCCGTGCTGCAGACCAAAAGTCCCTCTACAGTTTTTGACTATATCAGCGATGGCTGATATAAGTCAAAAACTTAACCCCAAGGGATCTGCAGGTGTGAGAGGGAGAGGCAGGTATATCACCGTGTCGTCTCAACTTCCTGCCTGATAAGTCACACCTCCTCACACGTGTGGAATATGTGTCTAGAATAAGTGAGAGAACATTAGTGATTGCTCATGTTCCATTGATTCCAGCTGTCCTCGGTGGAATCAGATGGCGAGGTGAGAACATCGGACACTCTGAGAACTGATGAGCAGACACATTCGTTGCTGCCTCTGGATTTCAGCTTCCATTTGCCGGTGTCCCTGAACTCAGCAAAGCATCTGTCTCAATCAATGAGGCCAGTAACCACAGGCTCCAGACAGCTTGTCTGTCTGCCACTGTGTTGTCCCTGACATTCACAAAGCCTCATCGTCTGAGGTTACCAGCTGCTGAAAGCTCCCCCTCAGCAGCGGCTCCGCCAGATGAAATCATTTTTAAAGGTCACAGGCCGATAGCATCACCAAACACTGCAGTGATAGCTGCAAACGTGTCGCAAAGTGTGTTTGTATCGCCATTAGGTGTGTAATCTGAGGCAGATGGATGACTATGCATAGTTTGATGAAGAGTTAAATGAAATTATTGGACAGATATAGATTAGATGTACATATATATAATGTGTGTATATATATAATGTGTGTATATATATAATGTGTGTATATATATAATGTGTGTATATATATATATATATATATATATATATATATATATATATAATGTGTATATCTTTGTATATATGTGGTTCACGACTGGATCTCTTGACAAGAACTGTCCGACAAGACATCAAAGGAAGCGTGTGAGAGATTAGACTGACATTTTGATTGCCAATTATTTGGACAGTATTAGAAAGCCGGAGCGACTGTCTTCATAATCCCTGTCAAACTCAAAGCGTCAGAACTTCTCTGCAGAGCCGGGCCTACAATTAGAGGCAATTGCATTTTCTTTAGCATGTGAATTCAATAATAACAACAATAATAATATCAATCAGTCAACTCTGCTCATAATCAATTGTTTAATAGTGAATAGAGGAAGGTAGAAGAGAGGGGTGTCATATTTTACGACCTAAATAATGGAGCAAGACATAATGTTTGATTGAACCAAACCTAAGACCGGATGTCAGCTCACAGGGCGGGTGTGGAACAAACCCAGCTTTGAAGCAGATGCCAACTTCAAGAGCCTGTGAGATCCATCAGACAGTCAGAATGGAAGACAGTAAATTGGTGAGAGGAAGTGAGCACAGTAGAGATTAATGCCTCCATGCTGGCTTTTGGTACACTGAGGTTCTCAGGGTGGTGCTGCAGCAGAGGCTGTAAAGCTGGGGAACGAGCAGGAATGACGTGAATAACAGATAAAAGCACATGTTCACTCCGATTTCTGGTAATCCCTGGAAATCTTTAATGTCAGAAAAAAAAGTTGATTTGTAACATGTAAAAAAACAAAGATATTGTACATGATGTAATATAAAGCATATCAGTAAGTTCAGTTAGAATGTGTCGCCTCTGTTAAAGATCTAACAGCAGATTTATTATGTACTATCAAAAAACAAACCCTCCCATCTGTGTATTAAATCTATGAATGGTACAAAAATCAAGGAAGTTTAAAACTTCAAATATGATTACACCAAAGATTAGAGCAACAATAAAATTCACTTTAATTACATTCCCTTCCGTTTATCGGGTCATAAGAAGGTACAGTGAGCATTAAACATAACAAGCCTGCAGCCATTTATGTCCATTACTTTTTGCGTTAAAAAATCCGCCACAGGCAATTATGACCTGACCCATGTTTCATTCATGCATTCGCGAATGTTTTTCTGTACAATGTGAAGTGTGTTCCACAGTCCATGAGGAAAAATCAGAACGATGACCTTCGCAGAATAAGTCGGAGATGATGACCGACAGGTGTTAATGATCAGAGAGGATCGTTAATCATAATTTGGTCGTTTATCATTAGCACTTATAGGAGCCCATAAATCCCAGACGCATCATTTATTTAATGTTCGTAGACTATATTATTATATATATTAAAAAAATATGAATTATATGTATATGATTGTACAATGGTTTGCATGAGTGGTTTCCGGTTCCAGCAATTCTGACCTGGTTTGCTGCTTCTTTAGAGTATTTTTGTTAATTCTGTCCTCCTCCAAGGAGATGATGCTTTAACTTTTTTGCGTTTAGTTGTTGATTTGTTTGCAAGATTACAGAAAAACAAATTGATCATTTTGCATTCGATTTTACCTAGAAGTAGGTTTTAGCATATCCTAGAGATCACTACATTTTGGTGATTTTACCTGAAGACGTGAAACCATCAGAATGTTTTGTTAGCAAGCTCACAATAAAAAACAAATTGTGGGACCGGCATCAGATTTTACCCAGAGGTAGGTTTTGGCATATCTTAGAGATAATTGAATTATGGTTGTTTCGTGGGTCGCAGCATTTAAAATCAAATCGAATAACATTAAGCCGGTATGAGCGGTGATGCCACCTTGTGGTGAATTTTTGTCTTGAAACTCTGTCTTTTGATTTGATGGATAGAAGAATTTAAACCAGATATATAGTTTTATAAAGCTGATCCACACTTCTTCATGTGTTAAAAAATGACAGTTGAGATTATTATATTTTTGTTATGTGTCATCTTATGCAGAAGGAAACGATACTTCGAGAGTTTGTTGCAGTTAATAGTAGATGTAGAGGCTGAGAATAACTCAGACATTAATGGAGGAATCTGAATGAAATTCTCATAAATGAAGCGATCCAATCGATTCTGATCACATTAATGTCTAAATTCTGTTGTATCTTGGTGGAGATTTTTCAATTTGTGTTTGTTTTCTTCATCTCCTTTCTTACTTGTGCAACTATGGATATGCAGCAGGTTTGAACTCATGGCTTGCCTGTTACTTATTTTCGTTCCTTTTACAACTTCATTGGGTGGCCAATTCAGCCATGGCTTTACAGTTTACAGTTGAGGACACTTTTAGAACTGAGCCGCACGTGAATATGGGGTTTGGGGCAAGATGGGGTGCAGAGCAGGAGTAGAAGAGCTGGATGAGGGTTAGGGTTAGGTTACATCCAGCACTTTACATATATTATAACGCGATGTTCATAATCTCTCCCCAATGACATGTCGGGGCTGAGAGTGAGAGTTGGCGGTGTAGCGTCATGTGATTCCCAGAGACGTGGTTAAATTAGCCACTGTGGACTCTGGATGGTTTTCGTCTCTTCTGAGCCGACAGGAGACCAAAGGAGAGTGGTAAGATCGTGCAAACGATGACATAACTGCTTAAAGAGCAATGTTGTACAAGGTATGTTGAGCGATTAGCAAGCAGCCATAATATTTACTGAGGTCATCCTCAGCCTTCATCGTAATATTTGTGTCCACCCCACCCTTGACCGATTATGTTACGACTTCTTTACACTAGCTGGGTTGACACGGTCACTTTTCTCCTTTCAGAATGAAATCATTCCGAAAGCTCATTCCTATAGTGACTGTTTACATGAGCGCTGGTCTAATCGGAAATGGTGTTAACGTAAGCCGTCACATCATTTGGAAGGGCTGTCGACAGGTAGATGACGACTGCAAAAGGGACCAATAGATGAAAGTTTCATCAAAGGGTTGGGCATCTACGGTCTGATCGGGGCTGCTTTTGCTGTGATTGTGATGATTTTGCTGAAAAAACAGCTGATAATAACTCAGGTTTACTCCTGTATTTGAAACACGAGGGACGGATGGAGGGATGAAAACTGCTGAGTGGTTTTACTCTGACAAAAATTACATCATTACGACTTTATCAAATATTACGTCATTAGTGAGGCCGTGTTGCCTGATAAACTTAAAAAAGTGAATCAATCAGCCGTCGTAACTTTTAATGCAGAAACTCCTCCTCATGCACTTTTATTATGAAAACCCAAATCCACTGATGGTCAGAGACTTTCACAGCAGTCTTCCTCATCTTTGATCAACTGATTTATTGTTGCATAAAACGTGAAGTTGGTCACCATAAATGATAAGACCAACATCATCCATGACGTTTAAAGCAGAAACTCTTCATGACACGCTTCTTCCTGATAACCCGGACCCACATCATGATGGAGATCTTGACACCGTCTTTCCGAAAAGACTTATACTGTCCCATTGCAAAGGAATTAAATCTCTTTCGGTAAGGGGAAATGTACATGCACTATTTTCTTTCCGATTGGGCGTCTTTTCGGAATCTATTCATAATTAGGCGGTCCATGTTAACCCACCTACTGTAGCTTCACAGCTGCAGACTGAGCTGCCCACCTCCTCCAATCCCCCCACTGTCACCCAATATGCTAAATGTCACACCAGGGATAATAAAACATTGGACATGCAACACCTAAGATACATTTAGCTGGTTGGTTGCTCAGATCACAACCAACTCCAACATGTTTACTACATGCCCATGGTGAAAAAAGAGAGAGTGAGAGGTTCAGGCATTGTTTGAAGAGAACTAACCAGATTGTGCTTTGTGGATCTCATGGGGAGGTCTGGATCGCAGCACAGACCACATAAAAGTTTATGTGAATAACACTGTGACTACTGAAACCGTACAATCTTTCTCAACAGCACACGATGGGTAATTTGAAAAAAAACTAGATGAAAGATAAGAATAGGCTATTTAGATCTTGTGGATAAAAAGGATCTGAGAGGGAATTATTAATAACAGGAGGAAGATAAAAAGCTGCAGCAGCTGCCCCATCAGTGCAACAGATGTCTGGATAGGACGGAAATGGATCTTTGGACATGGCAAACGCACCAGGAAAGGTCCAGAAGCTGCTGACCGCAAGCAGACAAATGAGCTAAATCTGCTTTTTAATTAATTCCATTCCCTGTCATGCCTGTCAAGGTCACTGAATACATCCTCCACTGTGATTTCCAGAACATTAGGAAGAAATTCAAGTGGAGTGGAGTTTCCAGATATCATTAGTTCCAAACTGCTCATACACTGTGCTCGTTTGCTAATATCTTTATTAGCTTTATTAGCAAACTGTTTGTTATCATAGATTAATATTCTCATGTATATGCACTTGGCTTCATAACCAACTAACTTATGATATTGTGTTATGTAATTTCAAGTCATACACTAATTTCTGCCTACAACTCTCTTTTTCTCTACTTTGTATTCGATGAGCATTGTGGGCTAATCTTCACATGATATCTCATTTTCAGATTTGGGTCCGTGTGTCTACATAACTTAATTTGAGAAAATTTCCATTCTAGCCATTGTTCTGTCATCTGTTAGAAATCACTATTTACAAACTTTTGCCCCACCTGTAATGGTGAGCAAAGTGAGAATCGTGGTAAATATGACATCAGCACTCATCCGACTCGAGACGAAACACAAGACAAGCCATGTCACCAAGAGATTTTTTCCGATGATTCAGCTTTCCTCTTCGAGAAGGGTCAATGTCATCTGGAGCAGCTGAAGACATGTAGGCCCTGGAATGCGCATGACACTGCTAAGAACATGCTGTGACACCATGATAGCACCAGCATCAGCATCAGCAACGTTGCCTCAGCAGCTATCTAGACCTAGGATGAGCCAAGCTCCCAGCCCTGCAGCAATGCTCCTATAGGCTTCCAGGCCACAGCTTTCTTCCGTTGTTCCATTGTTCCTCCTGTAACAGTGGGGCTCGCTTTTAGCCCAGATCTGCAGTAGCAATTAGGATCCTGCTGGAATCTCCACTGACTGGCTCACTACAAAAGCAAACCAAAATGATGCAACTACTCTATATTATATTATTTTTGTCCTGTATGTTAAGTACACATGGTCCTGATAATGGCTCTAAACACCGGTCTATTAACAATTCCACATTGTCCCACACTATTCAGACTGAACACTTACACATAAGACTTGAGTCTTACACCGAGTGTCGACTCCTGTACCCCCTGATACACGCTGCAGCCAATTTGTTAGTTTGCCGTTTTCAAAGTCACTCAGAATTATTGTTCAGTTACAATATCTGTTAGTTCTGCATGACAGTTTTACTTTTCCTCCTCACAGCGCTCATTTCGTTTCTCAGGGTAGTGTTAAATCTGGGGAGGGCAGCTCCTCTAGGAATATGAAATTCAAGTGTATTTTAATGATGCTACTGATGCTAGCTGGTAACATAAACCCAAACCCAAGCCCTCTTGATATGAAATGTTTGTCTACTCCAGATGACTTTCAGCATAGAATCTGGGCTTTATCCATGTAAATGTAAGGGGCCTCATCCCTAAAATGGACTTTATTAAGATATGGGATGAAACTACAGATGCCGACTCCAAGGTTTTCTCTGAGACATGGTTGAAAAGAACCGTTCGTAATAATGAAATTGCAATGAGTGGTTATATTGAGTTTCACAATGACAGACAAGGTAAAGGATAGGGAATCGATATATATGTAAAAACTAAATTCTGTGTAACAGTAATATAATCAGTGTAATTACCTAAACAATTTGAACTACTTGTATAGATGTTGAGTTTGGTAATGGCTGTCACTTCACCTTGGTTGTTTGCTATAGACCACCATCCGCTGCTACAGATGCCTTGTTGTCGCTCTCCACACCTTTGTCAAACTTAAAAAAAATTTAATTGGAGACCTGAATTGGGAGAGACTGTTTCCCGCAGCAAATGTCTGGTTTTGCTGGTTAAAGTTTAGACAAATGAGGAACAAATGCAGAATGCAAATTAGAAAAGCAAGATCTGGCTTTTATTTAAATGGAACTACCAAAAATCTAAATAATTCTTCAAAATTTTGGAAAGTTATCAAGTCAATGCTTAGTGGTTCACCTAATAATGATGTCCCGAAGCAAATTAATGTAAATTCAGGAGTAATTGCAGACAAGAAGGAAATGGTAAACAAATTTAACCAGCATTTTGTAGCATCTAGTCATTTATATTTGAAATTTGTTTGTAAAGAATCTACTGAAGCTAATTCAAATGATGAACTGACACAACCTTCAGAACAAATAGCTGCTATTGTTCCCACGAGTAGTCTGAGGTCTTTTTAGTTTTCAACCTTCAGTAAAAGAGAGGTTCTCGCTGCTCTGAAAGCTACACACATAAAAAAAAAAGCAGCAGGTTCAGATGGCATTGATCCATGGTTGATTAAAATCTCTGCAAATATTAATGTTGAACGATTGCAATATATATTCAATTTGTCAACTAATTCAAATTGTATTCCTGAGTTATTGGAATCTGCTCTGGTTCTGCCCCTGTTAAAAGGAAGGGATCAGACAAACCTAAATAATTACAGGGCCATTTCAATTCTAAAGTTTTTGAAAAAACTTGTTAGTGACCAATTGAAAGACTACTTATACGGGCAATGCATCCTAAACAGCTATCATCTATCAATCTGGCTTTAGAAAGAAGCACAGTACTACAACCGGGCAACAGAAGTCATAAATTATATAAAAGAAACATTAGACTCCAAACAAAAATGTGCTACCTTGTTTATTAATTTATCCAATGTATTTGACACCGTTGACCAACTTATACTGTTAAAAAGGCTATCTGAAATAGGTTTGTCCGCAAAGGCTGCAGGTTTAGTTTGAGAACTACCTTAGCTCCAGGACACATTGTGTGCAAACTAATGGTGTAACCTCTGATACGTTAATAGTTTCCTCTGCAGTTCTTCAAGGGTGTATTTTAGGTCCTTTGCTTTTCACGATTTATGTTAATGAGATATGTGAAAATCTTGTTGATGTAAAAGCCCATCTATATGCTGATGACACCATCATCTATTCCTCTGCCCCTACCATAACTGAGGCTGTGTCTAAATTACAAATTGCATTTTATTCCTTTCAAAATATTCTCATCAAACTTAAACTTGTTTTAATTGCCGATAAAACCAAATTGATGTTTTTTTTCTAAATCTAAGACTTGATGCCCTTCTATGGCCCAAATTGTGACCTTACAAAACAGGGTGATAGAGGTTGTGTCAATGTGAAGTGCATTATAAATTAAATGTATTATTATTATTATTATCTTATACGTACCTAGGTTTCCACTTAGATGAAAAGTTGTCTTTTAGACTTCATATTGAGCAACTTGCAAAGAAACTTAAGTGCAAACTGGGTTTTTATATTATAGAAATAAGGTATGCTTTGGTTTCCAAGCGAAGGAGCGGCTTGTGGCAGCTTCATATTTGCCTATATTAGATTATGGTGATATTTTATATCGAAATGCCGCTAAACAACATCTGTGTACTTTAGACTCATTATATCATGTGGCATTACGCTTCATAACTAACAGTCCATTTCTCATTTTTTGACAGGTTGAAAATCTCTATCTGCAAGGACACAGTTACATTGGTATCTGTTTATCTACGAAGCTATTCTAGGGGTTCTACCAAATAACTTAAACTCTCACTTACACATGCGGCTCAGAGATGGACGTTTTTTTTCTGAGATCTTCTCAGTATATTTCTTTTCGAGTTTCCAGTGTCAAATTGAATTTGGAAAACAGGCTTTTAGCTACGCCGCACCTTCTGACTGGAAAAAATTACAGAAAGATTTGAAGCTTGAAGCCCTTATTGCTGTTGATCTTTTTAAGGAAAAAATTGAACACCTGTTTGCTACAGAGTGCTCCTTTTTTTTTTCATTTTATTTTTGATTTTATTTCATAAGATGTATGTGTTCTTTTTACTCTGGTTAAATAAAGGTTATAATAATAATTTGAAAAAAAAATAATGCTTATGCATGAATCCCACGACAATCAAGCAGTTCAGACCCACAGACTTCACTTTTTACTGAGCATGAATGAAGTAATTCAAGAGCTGGGATAGGCTCTAGCCTCCGAGACCCAGATCAGGATGTTACGGAGTATGAATTAATCAAAGGTCTCTGACCATGACAAGAAATCTGGGCTTTTATGACTTTATGACGAGGAGATTCTTCTTTTTAACATTACGTCGGATGATGTTAGTTAACGTAACATTTCTGGTGAGTTTACCACGCAACACAGCCTCACTAATAACTTCATTTTTTGCCAACTTAGTAATGATGTAATGTTAGTCAGAGTAAAACCACACTGGGGTACCGACAACGCCTTTTCCTCCCTCCCTCCCTCCCTCCCTCCCCCATGTCTCCAGTATAGAAGTAAGCCTGAGTTATTATCAGCTGTTTCTTCATTAAAAGCATCACATTACCAGAAAAAAAAAATAACCTTACCACCACCTTGTAGACGCCCACCTTCTATATAAAACTGCTCATCTACTGTACTGGTCTCTTTTGCACTCGTCACAGCTGCTGATAACTCTTCTGATGTGTCGGCGCATGCGAACACCATTTCTCATTAGAGCAATGCTCATGTAAAAAGTCAAACAGAAATATTCTTTCGGAATTATTTCATACTGAAAAATGTCCATGTTAACCGTACTAGTGAGGAAGCCCTAAGCAGCTCCTTCAGCATCAGACTGCTACATCCACAGTGGAAAGAAGAATGGTACTACAGTTCCATTGTCCTAACAGCATACAGACTGTTAGCAACTCTTTAATAGTTATTCACTTCTCACTCAATCCTTGAACGTAGCACACCAAGAATGACTTCCTTTACAAATTAAAGGTCAAATCTGAGCAATGAAATTTGGATTTTTTTGGTTATAATTCTTACAAAAAATGAAAATCCATTTAACATAATCCACAAAATGTCACGAGAAACCCGCAAAGACTTTTTTTAAAAGAATTAAATAAAACAGCTGAAAAGCTTGTACAGGGAAAACTAAGTCTCCAGGTCACTGGCAATTACAGGAATTTATTTGATTATTGTTGCCGTCTTAGTGAATATCACCACACAATATGCATTTATTTTCATGAAAATCAGAAGGCATTATGTGCTGCTCTACACACGCTGAGCAAACATCAATAAAGAGAAGACGGTGCTAAAGCCGAAAAAAGCTTGGCTTCTCAATGGGGCAATTAGCTAAGTGCAAAACAAGGTTGCCCCGACACCCAGAACACTTGACCACTGGATGAAAGGAAACACTCTCCTGATCGATAAATGTGTACTCTGGTTGACTGTCTCCCACAGCAATTATCACACACACACACACCTACAGACAACACCACTTGAGTCAAAGTACATTTGACCCACACTCTTCCAAAGTCAAAGAATAGATCTACCCGAGCGTCTTCTATTCTTATCTCAGTATGCTGACACACAAAGACACACGCATGAAAACCCACACATATATACTACTACTACTAAAACTGTTCATAAAACATGGGATGTTATGTCTTGTCAAGATGGCAGTGCCAATGGGGGTAGCGGCTCTATGCTCTCCACATCAGTGTACCATTTATGGGTTTCTTCTCACGTTTGTCGTGTTTTGTTATGGACACAAAGTTGTAAGGAACTGTCATCATCCCTGCTGTTTATATTCCAACCGATGCTAATGTTAGCACTGCTCTCAGCCGATTCAACCAGGCATGCTTAAAGACTGTGCTTCTGAAACTCGTGCATCATGTCAAGTGTCCAACCAGGGTAAACAATACACTTGAACATGTCTACACAAATATTAAGCATGTTTGAGGAGCTACTCCTCTTCCCCACTTCAGGGAGTCAGATCACCTACAAATGCTCTTCTTTCCAGTATACACGCCCCTCAAAAGGTAAACAAAGCCACACACGGGAACCATCAGAACCTGGCCTGAGACTGCTCTCCATCAGTTACAGGACTGCTTTGAATGCACCGACTGGAATGTATTTCAACACCAGGACCAGGAGGAACAGAGGCTGTATTATTTTACATAAAGGCCATTATTGAAAGTGATACTGTGGAGAACTCATCCGGGTTTTCCAAAACTAGAAACTCTGGATGACGAGAAAGGTCCACACTTTTATCAGTGCCTGCAACTGTGCCTTCAGGTCAGGCAACAGTTCACTCTGCAGCAATGTAAGATCCAAACTGAGGAGAGGTATTTAATAAGGCCAAGGAGACCCACAGGAGGAAGATTGAGCAACATCTCACAGACAACAACCGGCTGCGAATGTGCCAGGGCATTCAGAGCATCACGAACTATAAGGGTCACACTCCAGCAACCGCCAGTGGCATCGCCTTGCTGGCAGAGGAACTGAACGGTTCTTTGCCCGCTTTGAGGTTCAAATGCCAACCAAGGAAACACTGCCCTCCCTCCTCAACAACTCGTACACACTCTTTCTTCAGGAGCATGAAGTTTGCCGTATACTGAGGGCATCAAACACGAGGAAAGCTCGTAGACCTGACGGCGTCCCTCGGATGGTGCTGAAGGCATATGCAGACAAGCCGTCGGGTGTCCTCATCAGGATTTTTAATCTTTCCCTGACAAATACCATCATCCAACTCTGTCTGAAATCTGCCACCATCATTCCCTACCCCCAATAAATGAGTCTCAGAAAGTTTGGTTTCTCAGCACATCACAGACTGCCTCCCTCCCACCTTCAACCCCCACCGTCATTGCTTCACACAGTCCTGAACCACCTAGAGTACCAGAAGAGGATGTGACGGTGTTTTTCATAGACTACAGTCCAGCATTTAACACCATTATCCCTGACAAATTAGTCAGCAAACAGGCTGACCTTCATCTCCCTCTCCCTGCCTGTGCCTGGTTAGCGGCCCCACCTTTCCTCCACACTAACACTCAGCATCAGCTCCCCCAAAGGGCTGCATTCTGAGCCCATTTCTGTACACTCAATATACCCAAGAATGCTCCCCGTCCCACCCCTCCAACACCTTCGTCATATTTGCTCAATTCTGGTGGAGACGAGATGGCCTACAGGGACAAGGTGCAACTTTCATATTGACGTTCAGTAAACAATCTGTCACTGAATACCGGAAAAAAACAAGGAACTGATCATTTACTTCAGGAAAGGCCGAGGGGACCACTCCCCTCTCCACATCAACAGCGACTGCGTGGAGACGGCGAACTCTTTCAGAGTCCTTGGTAACCACATTTCTTTGGTGCTTTCCTGGACTGAGTACATCACATCCATCGTAAAGAAGGCACAGAAGCGGCTGAACTCACTGAAAATGCTCAGAAAAAACAACCTGAAGGAGAAGCCGCTATTAGCCTTCTTCCAGTGTTCATTGAGAGCATCCTGACGTACTGTGTGTCGGTTGGGTTTGCTGGCTGCTGAGCAGCGGACAAAAAAAAGCTACAGAGGGTGATAAACACAGCATGAAAAATCATCAGCTGCCCTCTGCACTCACTGGATGACATCTCCAGGTCCCTCTGCCTCAGCAGGGCCAGAGCCACACTCACAGCCCCGGCCAACCAGCCCTCCACCTCTGTGAACTGTTGCCCTCTTGGAGGCGCTACACATCAATCAAGTTCCGCACCACCAGACTGACGCTTGGGTCCATATGAACTTTAAACTGTGAGTAAAGACTGGCTGTCATCTACTTTACACCCCTACCTCCACGTAATAAGTGCCTTGTCACTTCATTACATTCTGTGAAATAGCTATACTCTTGTGCGCAATAACTCTACTACATATTACTTCAATCTTCAACTGCTACACTTTATTTAATGATCACCAGGACTTGTTGTACTTAATATTTTAACACTACATGTGTCGTCTTCTTTTTATATACTTAAATTATCTTTATTTGTGTTTTCCAGCTTAGCTTTGTTTGTTTTTTTAAATATTTTTTAAGTGCAATGATTGGGTGGAGCAACCATATTTCGTAGTACCCTGTGTAATTTCAATAAAGGCTATCCTATTCTATTCTATTCTATCATATTATATTCACCATCGAGTTATTCACACTTGCTCTGTTGATCTCTCAAAGATTCAACACACCCAAAAACCGGAGCAATTATTTCCATATTACTGACTATTCACATTAAGAATCTTCCAAAATTCTACATACACAAACCGATTAATTGGTATTTAGATTTGTAGAAAGTCTTTTTCTTTAATACAATGATCACAAACATGCTCAACAAAGCATTTTGTATAAGGAAAATGAGGGTACAGATCGTGACTGTGAGCATAGAAAGGTGGATGTATGTAGCAATCCCCCTGATTCAACTCCTCAAATGAATCATGAAGTTATGTCCCAAAAATAATGTTTTTCATAAAAAAGCTCCCTCTAGTGAGTAAAATATGAACTATTAGACTGTACTATAAAATGAACAAGTTAGAGCCCGAATCGAATCGATTCATATGTATATATGTCCATAATACAAGGACTATGAAGAGGTATGAATAATGTTTATATACATGAAGACTTCATAGACTTTACAAAGTGATTAATAAGCACAAATTATATTATAACGGTACACTGTACCTTTATAACATAACTACACGTACCTATGAAAAGTTTGCACCTGTGTGTACTGTCCAGCATATTTAGATATTTTATTCCATAAAAACAGTGTAAAAGTTACAAAATGAGTGGTAAGAAAAACACCTAACTGCTGATGAGAAGTATATCTTATCTCTTATCCTCCACTCCATCATTCTGATTGGACGCACTGATGCTTGAACCTTCCTCTTGACGGAAGAATAATTCCAGAGCTTGTTCAACCTTTAGTCTTGTCCTCATTCGTCGTCCTTTCAGTCTTTAAGTCTATTAAAAACCGAAATGAACTCTTTTAGTGTCTCTCACAAGGCTCGCCTTATTCTGTTGCGCCACTCACATCCGGGTTTCCATGAAGCTCACCGAGTCCCAGCTCCAGCTCCTGGCTGACAATAAGGCTGGAGTTCTGTGCTGGGGCCTGACAGCTAGAGCGTTGAATCAGAGAACAGGTACTGAAGTGCTGAGCTGGAGTCCAATAGCAGGGAAAAAGACTAGTCGCAGGGTTGTCAGCGAAGCACGGGACACTGGTGGTTGCTGCTGAGGGATGGCCTGATGTTGAATACGGTTGGCGATGGCTAACCGTATTCAACTTGTCAACATACTGGTCTGTTGTCCCCCGACAGCAAGGGTATTCCCCTGAAAAAGTCCAGTCCCCTACCATAGCCATACCATAACATGTGAAGTTATGTCCACAGTATTTATGTAAAAATAGTATAATATGAACTCCCAAAGTTAAATATAATATTTGCAAAATATATGCAATAGTTTTTGATGCGGCAACCGCGGTGACAATTCCATAATATCCCCTTTTTGGAAATACTATAAAGGAGATGTAATTAAGAAACCCCCCATTACTGGAGAGAACCTTTTGGATATGGACTATAAGGGTATAAGGGGATCTAAAAGCCGACTCAAAGGCAGAATAGGTTATGTCTTGTGATGAAATAAAGTAACGTATGAGCTTTTGGAGAAATAATTATTCACAGGGAAAGAAACAAAGCCAATAAAAAACATACCAAAATCCACCAAGAGCAAATGATGAAATCCCATTTCTTTATCAAGTGAATGGTGCTAGGTTTGTAAGGTTATGCTTATCAATGGATGATGTAAGCCACACTGGCACAGAAAGAGGGAAAGACAAACTCACCAAGAAACTAAGCAAAGTAGGAAAAGAAAAATTCAAATTGATACAGAACCCTAACAAAATCAAATTTCATAACCCGTAGGAATTCATTCTAAATGGGTAGTGGGGTAGCCTGTCGAAATCATGGAATTTGTCAGTCAGAGTAAAATCCGCCTAGCAACAAGCCACGCATTGCCTACCATAGCTAGCTAACATTAAGCTACAGTTAGCCAACTAGGAATAGCAAGACCAGAAGCGGCCCAGTAACTAACCCCTGAATTACCTCGCCTCTTATCCATGAACACGTTTGATGAAGTAGGAATGCTGGATAACATTTTCTCTCTCAGTTTGTCATGGCTGGGAGCTCACAGGAAGAAGAAACAGGTCATCTGACCCCTGCTGGTCTTTTTCAGTAATGACAGAGACTGATGGCACTTAGTATTTGAATAAAACAACCATGTCATGATGGTCCCCTAAATAATGAATCCATCTCTGTCTAAATCACTTTCACAATGCAATTTTGTCTCCCAATAAACAATGGCATCATTCTGTTTTTGTCTGTTTCACAGACTAAATGAACGATGACGGAATGAAGTGACACTTTTATTGTGAGTCGTTAAGAGCAGCTGCCCTGAGGATCAAAAGAGAAATCGATCCGGTTGTTTTTCTGAGGGTGGGACCGACAAAATGCTAAGGCAGGGAGAAGTTTTCCTGTTTCCACAACATAAACAAATGTTGACTGAATGTAGTGATATGTCCTCAGGATTTCAAGCAAATGTTATATTGATTTTCTGCCCTTTCCAAGAGAGGTTTGTGGAGAACTGTGTAAGATGGGGAAGTGGTAATGTTTATTATGACAACAGTGTGTACTGCTGAGATCAAGACTGGAGTTTATTTGGTTCTTTTTCATTTGAATTTCCTGGAACTTTAACTGATAACTAAAAGACACTCCATTGACTATAATTTGAATGGACATAGATGTTTCTGTAGCCCATCAGATCTTAGCGTAAGGTGTAAAACATTAGACTCCAATGAAAGAAGAGGCCATGAATAATCTACGGGGCTTGTGTAAGTGCTGAGAGAGAGGTGATTCATCCAGAGCCACTTCTAATGGGTACAAACCGCCATTTAACACTCGACTTTATAATCGGGGTGTTTCATGTATGTGTGTGTGTGTCCGGGTGTTTGTCTGTGTGTGTGTGTGGGTGGGTATGTGTGTGTGTGTGTGTGTGTGTGTGTGTGTGTGTGCGTGTGTGTGTATGTGTGTGAGTGTGTGTGTGTGTGTATGTGTGAGTGTGTGTGTGTGTGTGCGTGGAGCCCAGGCACATCTGCTTCCAAGGTGAGGACATCATGCTCTCAGAACCCATTAGTGTCTGACTCTGTTTGTAGAATCTCCACAGAGAAGTGTGTTTCCTTGGGGACAGGTGCTTCGGTTTGCTGTAAAGGAACAAAAACATAATCATGATTCTTAAAAAAGTTATGAGTCTTTGAAAGCAAAAAAAAAATGAAGAGAACCAGCTACTTAGAGGTGTAGTGTGTAAATTTCTATGTGGAGATGTAGCTAATACTGCATCTTAGCTCACCCCCTGCTGTCCAAGAAGCTAGGGTGGCCCTCAAGTGACACTATGATGTAATTGTCTGGCCAGTCAAGTGCTGAGGTTGTTTTGGATAGGTTTAATTATAACCCTGAAGAGTTGGGGGAATCATCCGTCCGACGTGCCAGATTGTTTGTGTTCACGCACCTTACGCATATTATAAGGTAAAAACTATTTAATAGATCATTTTCAAATTTTGTACCCACACAGACCTTATTGCGAGGAAGAACTGAATTAATGTTGGTAAAGGTCGGTTGTATATTTCCAACGTAAAGGGGAGGTTTATCGTTGGTAAGACTGTCGAAATGTGATGCATATGGATCGACTAAAGGAGTTGAACCTGAATAAGGTTGTTTTTTTTTATTATTGAAAAACACTGTTTTTGGATATGAATTCCAATTGATCAAAATCTCTTGAAGTTCATACTTGACTCAATAGGGGGACATTTCGTATGAAAAATACTTATATTCTCATTGTTCCAGACCAAGTGTTTTGTTTTTTTTGAAAACATACCTAAAAACCACAGGTCCAATTTAGTGCAAAATTTGGTGCAGATAGATAAATATTTCCCCACAGGAGAAATACAGCATAGGAGTCGGATATATATGAATCAAGTTGTGGAGATCTCTCTCTCACTAGAGGGAGCTTTTTTCCCGAAACCACATTTGATCTGAAGAGTTCAATCAGTGGGTTTGCTTGTACATCACAGGGGTTTGGGGGCTTTTCGAGGTTATATCCTTTCTGTCACGAACGACAGTTTAGGCCTGGTTTGTTCCATATATTGGTAGTGGTGACCTTTGTGCGAGGAGCTTTGTCCTTCCTCCCTCGGAGTGTGGAGAAGGAAGGAGCATCAGTGAAGCTGTCACTCGGAGCTGCGAGGCACAAACACATACGAACAGGGAGTCGTTGCAACAGCTATTCATCATATAGCAATACGACAGATGTATGTTGTCCTTTAGTAGGTTCCAACTCCATGTGCAGTGCTCATGCGTTCATATCTCTGCAACCATTGAGGAACAGAGGAGAGAAGAAGCCCGTGGGCTGTGACCTAGAATAAAAAAGAAAAGACCATATCTGCAACAATCAATAGTTTCCTTTCTACTATCTTTGTTGTTTGTGACAGCCTACTGGCAGTCTCAACCGGTCGGCTTTACATAAATGTGGGTTCTATGGTAGAAGAACAAAGATGATGCTGGCTGGGATAAAAACGCCAATGTTTATGTGGGAGTGAACCCTGCGGCGGAACGCAACAATTGTTCTATACGGAGCTACATTTGCAGCTGGTTTGTGACCTACATGAAACTTAAACCCAACTGCTCGAAAAAACAAATGAAAATGAGTGCGGATCTAAATGATGCCAGTGAATAAATCAGGAGGTCTATGCAGCAAAAGTAAAAACCTTTATCCAAAGTAAAAGGAGAGATGTGGTCTGACCTCAAATATTTTTATTGAGCTGTGCTGCTTCAAATAAATAATACATTTAAAATCGCTTAGTTCCATTTGACTTTTCATAATAAAAAGAGAATGAACACTAATGATCAGAGAACAAACGTAGAGAGACAAAGGATCAGCACAATAAAAAACATATATGAATGTATATATAAATTATATAATAAACTAAATAATGCATAAAACAAGCTGAAATTTTTTGCAGCCTCCATGCATCTGCATATTCCATTTCTATTGTCAACCAATTGGGTGGGGTGATGGGGGTGTCAAGCCAGAAAGCAAAGGATTTTATGGCAGAGGCCCAATAGTAGAGTATGTTTTTGAGAGAGCAAGTATTCCGTTAGATTTGGATTCAAAATATTTTATTCACTTCTCCTTCCCATAGGAAGGGCATTCTTATCAAAAGTAACCTCTTAAAGAATGACTTTGGTATAAAAATAGGATTTTGTATTTATTAAGTACAGTAATTGAGGTAGAAAAATAATTTTAATGGTGTTTACCATTCCAATTAAGGAAATGGGAGGTGTTATCCAGAATTGGATTTTACTTAGCAATATATCTAATAAGCGAACAAAGTTGTCCAGCAGAAGGGTTGAGTGCTGTCTTGTAATTGCAACCCCTGAATAAGTAAACCTATGAGTTGTTATTTTAAGATATGCAGTGGGATGAAATGAATTGGTATTATTGTACTCTTAGTACAATTGATACTATAGCCTGAAAAGGTACTGTATTAAAGGATGAAGCCTTTTTCCTTAAATCTATATTCAAGTAGTGATATCGGAAAAAGTAGCTTATTTCTTGGGCTTCTTTCCCTTTTTTTGAAGATTATTGTGATAGTTGCTTCAGTTAACGTAGCGGTAAAGTGCCATCCTGTTAGGCATTTGTATACGTTCTGTGTAAAATTGGTTTAAGAATACTGCTGAATTTGTTATATAATTTACTTGGAGGTGCGTTCCCGCCGTTTTTTTTGAGATTTGATGACATTTTCAGAATTGATCCGACCACTGTGTTCTGCTTCGTTAATTTCCAGAGGGTCGCAATTATCCATAAAGTTTTTCATGGCGGGAGATCAGCGGATCATTTTGATTTGTAAAGGTTTGAATAGAAGTGTAAGATTCTCTCATTTTTGTCTTTGGGCCTTATTAGTGTTGTTCCATTATTACCTTTGATTTTGTGAATTGTTTGATTGTCCTGTATTTTCCCTAGTCTGTGTAGATTCTCATTTATCCAGGTCAGTGCAATCCATGTGGGTTGAATCCAAAGAAACTGGACTCTTTTGGCTTGAACTGAAGAAGCCTCTTTAGATGAGAGGTGAATCGTACCTCTCATCTCAAGAGGCTTCTTCAGTCCTAACTGGCTGGTGGAGAGTCGGGGATTTAATACTTCCAGTAGCTGTTTGGTGCATACAGAGTCGTTGGTGCATTACTAATGAGGGTGGGTATGAGTCTTCAGGAGTTGATAAGAACAGAGTGGTCTTGATTGTCTGCTGGGGTATCATGTTAGCATAATGGGACTCCAGGTGTGGTCGAAAGTGAAACCATCTTCGGGGTGATTTTAAAACCGCATTGTATGTGGGTGATAGGGGATGGCCTAGAACCCAACCCCTGTTCAGAGGGGGCCGCTCCAGTTTCACATCGATGGCTTCCTTAACTCCTCTCTCTCCAAAATTCTAAAGTTGTTGTTTTCAAAAGAGTGCAACATCGACAATTTTCCTTAACTGTCTTGCCAATAGTTTATGCAGTTTGGTTCCGCGTTTTAAATATTTTTGTTTGGTGTATAAAAACGCTCTGCTTATTTTTGCTGTGAGCGACTGGTTATATTAATATTTTAGGTTTATTATTTTTCTATGAAACCAGTGGAGGTAGTGAGAGAGTTTTTTCTGACCAGTTGTTTGATCTGTTTTTTTCTAATTCCTCAATTCCTGCTTTGTTCTCTTTTTCTTTCTTGGAGCTTTGAATGACATCACTCTTCCCCTCAAATAGGTCTTAAACGATTCCTATGACGTGAATGGAGTAAATGTCCGGTGTGTAATTTATTTCAAAATATGAATTAATTTGGTTCTTCTTTTTGATAATTACAGAACTTCTTTTCAGACAGTAAAAGAGGATTGAGCCTCCATCACGTCCTACCCGGTGGGACTGTGTTTATCTGAATGTGGAGAGATTGTGAGAGGGTCATGGTCAGAAATCTCAATATGATGGTATTTTACATTGGTTATTGACGGTAAGGGTTTAGTTTTGACTAAAAAAATAATCAATTCTACTCTAAGAATCATGGACAGAGGAATAATATGAGTCGTCTCCACCACTGGGGTTACTGATTTGCCATATATCTGAAATATCCATATTTCTAGGGACCATATTTAAGAATTTTAAGGTTAAAAATACGCCATATATTTATCCTATTAAAACTAGGTAATTGCCTTCATTGTCAGCAATATATTTTATGTGTGAAGGGTTTCGCCTTCCTTATGAGAATTGCCGTCCCTCTTGTTTTTGTGGGGAAGGTTGTAAGGTAATTATCTTTTATTCATTTTGCTCTAAGTCTATTATGGGAGTTGTTGGTGTGGTGTGTTTCCTGGAGAAATATTACTTTTTTAAGAAGTTTAATCACTTTAGATGAACCAAAACATTGCCTCTCTTAGATATTTAAGTCTGAACGTGAGCGGCCTCATTCACCTGTCTGAAACCCCCAACTATTATTAACGACAATAACAGAAAATTAAAAAGAACCATATCTAGCCAATGCTAAAATAAATCTAGCCAATGCTAAAATACACATGAGGTGAACTCACTGTGGGAAGAAAAATGAAAACGTAGGACTTAAATAGATTCCCTGTTAAGTAAATGTTAACCTGAATAAACTCTAAAGATAATCTGCATCTGAAAAATCAAAAAAAAACAAAATCTTGGTATTTAACATCAATAGAACATTTACAAACGGCTTTCGATTGTGGCACATATGTCATTCTTGATTTGGGCGGTCTCTACTCGAAGCACAGTGTTAGCAGCTAGAACAGTGCAGTCGTGAGGAACCCCCTCCGTGTTCATGCAGTCGGCTAAGGCGAATGCAGTGCTCAGTCTGGGCCTAGTTCGCTACCTTCATTCTCCTTGTTTTTATACTTTCCCATGTCGGACTAGTCCTTAGACTTGCAAGTAATTAGTTTCTATCAACTGTGCTTTTAATTGTAGTCGGAGACGGATTGGAGATTCCTTGTTTTTGTGTTTTAAAAAATGAAATTGTTAGAGCCATCGGAAGACGCCTGTTACTCCATCATCGCTCAGTAGCGCCCAGATATGTGGTCGAAAAAGATCAATAAAACAACATAAGGCTGAAAAAAATATCACAAATAAAAATAATAAAATTAATGGTTTTATCAACTATACTTAAAATAGAGTATAACATTTCATTATTCTGTCCAATAATGGGATTGAAGGACATATGGAAGTGAAGGTAGCACAGTTACCTCACAGAAGGTTGCCTCAAAGCGTTCTCTGGCCTTCGGGCCTCTCTGATTGGAGTTTGCAGGTTTTCCTTGTGGTTGCAGGAGTTCTCTCTTCTGGGTTATGGCTTCTTCCCACATGACATGCAATAAAGGTGAACTGATTACACTAAATTAGAGTTGTTTGTCTCTTTGTCGGCCCTGTGCTGAAGTGGCGACTTGTCTGTGATGCGCCCCACCACACAATCAACATCTGCTGGGATTTGCTCAAACCCCTCCAGCAACATTGAGCAGGATACACACTTCCAGAAAAAGGAATATGTGAGGTAAAATATATTTTTCTATGCAAATATATATTCAATGCCAATTTATCTTGTCTTCTAACAGATACTTTTAATCTACTTTAATTATTTTTAAGGAAATACCATCTTAACTGGATGTGAGTTATTTTTTGTGGAAAAGAGTTTGTCTTCCATAACATCCCAAATCCAATTGAGTCTATATATATATATATATATATATATATATATATATATATATATATATATATATATCAGTGTTGTTTTATTACTGTGTTACGAAAAAAACGTTAACTGTATTTATCTTCATTATTGACTCACTATGGAATCTGATCTGAGAGCATATTGCTGACTGCATAGAAAGAGTTAGTCAACATGGACTGTTTGAGATTATTAGTCCCATTTTATTTGAGGAGTTCAATCCGGGGGATTGTTTGTACAAAGCATGGGATTGAGGGCTTTTCGAGGATATTCCCTTGCTGTCAGGGATGACAGCGTAGGCATGGTTTCTTTATACCTTCTATCCTGTCCCAAAATGAAAATCTGTTTGCTGAGATCTGAATCATAAGATGCGGTTGTTAATAATTCTCCATTGTGGTTTGAATGTCTTGCAAATGTCCTACAGTCTGTTTTGCAAATGTCCTACAGTCTGTTTTGCAAATGTCCTACAGTCTGTTTTGCAAATGTCCTACAGTCTGTTTTGCAAATGTCCTACAGTCTGTTAAGTCTTTCAAGTCTGTAGGTAAATCAGAACTGCACAAGGATGTAAAATACATTTCAGTCTAAATTGGCAAAGTAGGATAATTTTATTCACATACTGTCACATCCTTCTTATGTTATCATAAAATCCCTGAAGAGTCCGGGATTATATCCACCAAGGCAGAACCTTTGTTTTAATGTGATTACTCAAAAACTGTTTAATAGCTAATTTTTATATTTTATACAGTTAGACCTTAGTGCGAGGAAGAACTGGATTGGTTATGGGCAAGGTCAGTTCCATATTTCCGACACAAAGGGGTGTTTTGCCTGCAAATTTTTTCTTCCCATTATTTCTTAACCGCTCATTCAATGTAGGCAAGGCAACTTTATTTGCGTAAGAAACATACATCAGGGCAATTCAAAGTGATTTATGGAGCAATGAAAACATAAAATTTACACAGATTTACAATAAAAGAGTACACAAATATATTGTTTAATTGAATATGCAAAAGAGCAGACAAGAGCTGCAAAATATGAAAGATAAAATTTTAAATTAGATCAGAATATAAGATGATTTAAGATCTAGTTTGAAAATGATTATTCATTTTTTTGTCCTTAAAGAGTAGCTTAAACAATTTCCAAAATAAACGTTTTAAGTTCTGATTCAAAACTGGTCAGAGTGTCTAACATTTTCATGGAGATTATTACAGGATTTTACAGCAAGATAATTAAAAAGTTGCTTTGCAATGTTTTGTTCAAACCCATCGGGACGGCCTGCAGGCCAGACCCTGATTGTCTCAGGCTTGTAGACGGTTCATATGTCACAATAATATCAGACATATATTGAGGTGCTACCCAACAGAGCGATTTGCTCGCCAGAAGCAAGATTTTGTACTCAATTCTCTGAATTACACGTTGCCAGCATAAGGATTTTAAAACTGGAGGCCAAAAAAAGGAGCATTGGTTATCTAATCAACTAGACATAATAAAAGCCTTTCAAGGTCCAGCGTTAACAAGAGTCCTCTGATTCGAGCAATGTTTATTAGATGGTATTAGGCACAGGAGGTTATTAATTTGATGTGGCTGTGGAAATGTAGTTCTGAATGCAGGATAACAGCAGTATGTCCTACTTGAATCTTGGTAAGAAAAGAGAGAGGGACTCGAGGTGAGAGTTGACAATTTCTTCCAGCGGTAAAAACACAACGATGTCGGTCTTATCTCTGCTTAACTGGAGAAAGTTTTGGTGCATTCAATCCAATTGAATTCAAATTTAGTACCTAAGAACCAACTTGAGGAGCTCTATCTTGTATGTATATCATATTTAAATCCAATAGTTCCTATTTTACTCTGTAGGCAAGGCTTTTAAAAAAGAATTGAGTATTACTTCCTATCCTGTGGTCCGATATAGTCCAAATTTAGTGGAATAGTCCAGACATTTATTATAGTCGGGGGACACTATGCAATCGTCATCATCGTATTTGCGACAAAGCTCAAAAAATTATCATGGATGATTTTCAAATTTCAGACCAACATAGATGTTAGTACTATGAAGAACTGAGACGTTTTGGGAGAGTTTGGTTCTATAGTTCCGTCCCAAGGGGGAGCTTTACCTCTTAAAGTTTTTCGGCCATCATTTCTCAACCGTTGTACCCATCTAGTCCAAATTTGGTGCATATGAATCAGGTCCTTGACAACAATCGTGTATATTTCGTGTTTCGCTTTAATAGTTCATAAAAAGTTCCCTCTAGTTAGTAAAACATGAAGAAATTGTTTTTCAGACATAACTTTCCGGTCGGATTTTGGTGCATGTAAATTGACTCGAGGAGATCCATCTTTTAAACATTGTGTTTTACTGTAATCATACATAATCTATTCACCAGGGAGGAAGTTCACAAAAAAAAAACTGTGGACATAACTTTACATTTAATTTGAGATCAATCAGGGGGATTGCTTGTACAGTGCAGAGGATTGGGGAATTATCTGGGCTATACACTTGCTTGAGACAGCATAGGTCTAGTTTCTCGGCGGGATTCAAGTGAACATTCAGTGTGTTTCAATATTCCCCCACCTTGTCTTACCATAGCTATTAAAGCCACTTATGTATGTTTCAACTCCTTCAAGTAGAGACGGAAGCACCACAGGAGCCAAAGAGTGAGCAACGATCCCTGTCCTATCTCCCTCTCTGCTCTGCTCTGATCTCTTTCCATCTTATAATTTATTCCTCTACAGTCCCGGGTGCAGCGGAAAAGGTCAAAGTCGCCTTGATAATGGCCGTCTGGCTGAGGACAGCTTCTCTCCAGAGGCCTTGTGCTGATGCACTGCTTGCATCGTTAGGCTCCTGCCTGTCACCTCACTGCTTTGTTCTGAACCGACCTCGGGCTACAGCCTCTTGTCAGGTTAATTTCAGAGAGGAAAGTACATTTCTGCAGAAAAATACTGAGAGTCTCTAAACAAATAGACACCCGTTTATTAACACAGCAGGTCCCTGCGGATATTGTTTTGCTGGCTTGAATGAAACTAAGGCTACACTCTCATCTCTGACGACAACGACATATCCCTGAAAATCCCCCAATCCAATGCATTGTGCTAGCAATCCCCCTGATTCAACTCCTCAAATTAGATGTTATGTCTGAAAAACTGTTTTTGATTTTAAAAAAAGAGAAAAACAAAAGATGGGAGTAAAATATGATTGGACAAACAGTTATAAACTTATGGCAGGAAAACTAACTATATATTCTTTTAAAAAAAGCTCCCCTGTGGATGGAAAAATATTTACTATTAGAGACAATATGATTTATACAACATACATAGATATAGGGGAGTAAAATATGATATTTACAAGACCAATCTACTCTCCTAGTTGATCCATATTCACCAATTTTGGACTACCTCGGATGAGCAGTTGAAAATGTATGACCTAAAAACATTTAGAGATAAAACTCCCCCTAATGTCAGAAAAGTAAAACCGAACTTCCCCGTAATCAGTCCTGTTCTTCCTCAAACTAAGGTCTATATGGTTTTACAATTAAGACTGATCCATGAAGTAGTTTTTTAGTTATGTCTAGAAAAGTATTTTTCATTAAAAAAAAGAAACTCCCTTAAACCATTTGAGTAAAATATGATACAATATAGATCTCCTTGAGTAGATTTGTATTCACCAAATTTGGTCTAAATCGGACCAATGGTTGAGAAGTAATGGCTTGAAAACTTTTGGAGATAATCTCCCCTTAGTATCAGAAACATAAGGCCGAACTTTTCCAAAAGCAATCCAGTTCTATTTAGGTATAAATTTTTGAAATTGATCCAGGAAGTAGTTTTCATGTTAGGATCTGCATTTGTGGACCCGTTGGCGGTAATGACGATTCCATAATGTTCCCCGACTATTCGGAGATATAAAATAAGAATTTTGCTCCATATTTTTGTATTCTGAGGATGTGAAATTATCAATAATTCATTTGAAATCCCTTCAGCATGCCATATTGATTGATCAAGGTCTAAACTAGGTTGTGAAGTTAAGTTAACATAAAAAGTAATGGATTGCATCATATAATAACCTAACAGTGCTTGGAAAACGCTCTCCTCCGACCTTATCCATATTCAAATCAGCTATAATCAATAACCCTGCCGTAACCAATCTCAAAGTTAATGCTGATCCTGGAGAAGAGGAGCAAACATTAGCTTCCGAATGAGTGCATTAACACCACCTTGGTCAGATTTATGAGTGTAATTTACTAGAGGAATGTGTGCATTATCAATTTAAGGGTGATGTACAGAACCAACATGCATTTACATAATGTAGGCTCACAGCTTTATGCTGACTGGTGATCCGAGAGTGGAGCCGCAGGGCCGCATTCATAAATGCTGATTTACTGATGCAGCAAAACTTTGTGAACACAAGCATGAGGGTAGTGACGTAGATGAGTGCTAATCACTGATAGGGCTGAGGAAATCATTTGATTTCCAAACGTACATTCTAGTTAATAGTTCAACCAAATCCCCCAAATGGATTTCAGAGTTCTCTCACGTACTTCTAATGTTGTTTAATGTTTAATGTTTTTGTTTAATATCTCAATAAAAATGTTATTCGATCCGGCTTAAAAAGCATGACTTTACTTCAGAACTTCCCTGCCAACAGCTTTCATCAGGGAACCAACACGATTGTTTGTAATATCCCCGAACAGTCAGGGATATTACGGAATCGTCATCACTGCCGCATCCGCCGCCGTAGATCCTATGTGGTAACGCGATAACTCAAAAACTACTTCATGGATCCTTTTCAAATTTTAGACTCACATAGACAAATGCAATATAACTGAAAGATAGAACTGGAGTGTTTTTAGGAAAGGTAAGTTTTTCAACCGGGGGGATTACTTATACGACGTTAGGAATTTGTTCTCAACATATGACCAGTCCTGAACAAGGCCACCACGCACGACTTGACCTTGATCCAAATTCACATTTTAATCCTGTTCAACAAAATCCACTTGCAAAATATGAAATTTGAGGTGACTGCGGCTCAGGAGATAAACATGTTATTCAACCATCAACAACCAGGTGTTACTTCATTGATAAGATAAAATATACTTTTATTAGTCCCACCATGGGGACATTTTTGTCAGTTGTTATTGACGGGCAGGTGTTGCCTTGTCTTTTATCCTACGCAACATGTGTATGAATGCGTGTGACTGTATGAATACTGGCTCATGTTGTAAAGCATTTTGAGGGTCGTTCAGAAACAACTACAAATCCTTTATTGATCACATACAGTCATACAAAATAGTGAAAATGTTTCTCTGCAATTTTACTGTGGGACCTGAGGGAGCAGTTAGCGGCCCTTTGAAGTGCTCAGTGAGCTAGGGCTTTAGGGTCTTGCTGAATCCCACTGGTCTTGCTCAAGACGACAAGTAGACCCTGGGTGGGATTCGAACCAGCTGCTGAGCTACAGCCGCTCCTCAACTAGTGTTGAGTTTCCAAATATTGAAACATTGGGATTATATAATTTGGTTGGGCTCAACAAACTCATATATTGTGAAGATACATCCACTCCAAAAATCCTACAACCAATATGTTTGTAGGCAGCTACCAATGCCTAAGTAGGTTAAGAGAAAACATAAATCTACCTCCCCAAACCCGGAAAAAACAAAACTACCAGCACCTTCAGAAATTACGGTTCCTCTAGAGGACATGTTCCTTCATTGACCTAACCCCCCACTAGTTTTAAATTCCACATACACCATCCTGGTGTGCCTAAGAAAAAGAGCAGTCCTCAACAAATGTTTGTTTAAAGTAATTCATATTCAAATCAACCTTCATACATATTCACACTTTGAAATTTCCTGTTTACTTAATTAATGTATAATCAGAGGTTGTGGATTCTCCATCCAAACCCTGTATTTTTCTGTGTTTTGTTGCACCAAGTCATGCTCAGACATATTTAACAGCAGGGATAGACAGCAGAAGTCCTACCTCTTTGATAAGGTGGGCAAGTACAAAGTGATAAACAGTTTTTCAAGGGTATGAGCGATACAAGATTTATCAGAACCGTCTCTGTTTTATCACAAACCTAGAAAACATTCAGAGAGTGTAAACTTTTGCCAAGGTGCAGCAGTACCCAAGGTAGACTTTATTGTGATCACAGCTTTCGCTTTATTTAGGATACTTTCTAATTACGGAACCCATCGGAAATTATACAATTCCCTCTGCATTTCAATTGAAATACTAATTTATGTACCACAGGTACTGTGTTATTCAAGATGCACCTCATGATTCTGAGATACGCCAGTGGAAATCATTTTTGGCACATGTAATTTTTAGATTTCAGTTGTTTCTTAAACGTTTTTATATTATTCCTTTGAGTAATCTAAATCTGCACACATTTTTTCAGATCAATACATTTAAAATGTAATTTTTGGTCAATTCGAAGAAAAAAAAAGTTTTTTTAACAAAACAATAAAACGTATCAAAAAATCAGCAAACACGCAACAAAGCACTGAAAATTAACAGAGTGGATATTTGGCAGGAGTGTTACCACAGAGTGAAAGTGCCATCAGAGACTTAAATACTGTTGATTATTGCTGAGACGTACGACGACAATTAGGGCCACATTGAAAAATCCTTTTTAAATCCTATTTTGTGAATACAGTCACATTTTTCTGAGAATGAAGTCGAGATGGCAACTTCAAATCAGCTGTTCGGGAGCTGAAAACTAAAAGATTGGATCAACCCTATGATGGCAGCCAGTGGTCATGGTAAAACTCAAATTTTGTGGAATCTAGTTTCTGGAATACACCCCAGGAGGGAGGGGAGAGAACACGGAAAGACAGGAGCAGATAATGCCTGTCGTGACGGTTTTCACTGCCGTCCACACCCAGTCTTCACAGAAAAGACCTCCAATGGATGTGATTTAGCTGTTTGGGTCTGGATGCAATACTCTGCAACTGAGTATTGGACTTCCTCACAAACAGACCCTAAACATGTCGGACTGGCATGCATACTTCATACAGTGAAGATCTAATCAATGACTTTAGAAAAGGAGGACCCGTGTCTCCATCGGTGTAGCAGATTCCTGAAAAACAGTAACAGAGAGGAACTTGTCATGGTTGAGGCCTCTTTCAATATGATGTTTGACAACAGTTGTTATAATAAAATGCTTAATGTGATGTGAGTTGTGATGGTTCCTAGACCATTAGTGATTAAAACCGCTAAGAACATTATTGGCACTGTTTTGCAAATCATTTAAAATAGGCCCGAATAGTCGGGGATATTATGGAATCATCATTGCCGCCGCGTCCGCTGGAGATCTTTAATGCAATAACTTCAAATCTTTTTCATTGATCATTATTAGACCCACATAGACCCTAGTGAGAGGAAGAACTGGAGTGATTTTGGGAAAGGTTCGTTGTATATTTCAGACACTAGGGGGAGCTCTCTCTCTGAAAGTTTTCAGGCCATCACTTCTCAACTGTTAGTCCCATTTAGTCCAAATTTGGTGCATATGAAACGACTCGAGATTTGTCTCGTATACACAGTATTTTACTTGAATAGTTCATATTTTACTCACTAGGGGAAGCTTTTATCAAAACATTTTTTTTTAAAAGACTTAGCTTCCTTAACTTTGATTTGATTTAGTCCAAATTTGGCACATATGAATGATCTTGAATAGATCAATCAAGTATACATAATGTTTTCTCTAATACTTCCCTTTTTACTCACTAGAGGGAGTGTTTTTATAAAAAAATATATAATACCCTGGACATAACTTTACATTTAATATGAGAAGTTCAATCAAGGGAATTGCTTGAACAACGCAGGGGAATGGGGGCTTTTCGGGAAAAAATGTACTAGCTGTCGTAGACGACAGCAAAGATCTAGTTATATCACTGAGTTATCTTCACAGAGGTCAAAACATACCAAAGACAATACTCACCCTAAACCCTAATTGTGATTCACCCAATTATGCGTTAATACATTTTTTTCCATATTTGTGAGCAGCATCAACGGAGCACGTAGTATATATTTCTTTACAGTCCTGTGTTGACCCTCTGTTGTAGAGTGACAAATAAATGAACTCAGAAAAGTATCTTGTTTGATGTGCTGTTGGCCTGAGTTATGCAGCTGTGAAAACCTCCTCAAAAAGTGAAGTCATCAAAATACCAAATGGTGCAGATTCAGGAAAATGTCCCAGCAAGAGCATCATCTCAAAATTACAGGTCCTTGGCAACACTAATCACAGTGGAAGCTAAAAAGCTGACAACAGCAGCTGCTCTGTTTCTAATGAGTCCAGCGTGCTGAGTGGACGTTCTGCTGTTGCAAACTGGCCTCATTTAAATTCGTAGAAATCCTATACCGAGGGCAACCAATTAGGAGTAAGTCCATTTGGGAAGAATTTACTTAGAGAACAGATGAACCCGTGTGAAGGATGGATATTTAAAATCTATATCATGGAAAACCTATCCATTTCAAATGAAACAGGTACCATTAATAATGTTCTACTGACATAATATCAATGTTAAATTGTAATCGATATCATCGATGCCCTCAACTGTTGTAACTGATTGTATTGGAGTTTTTTTTTCTGCTTTTCCATAGTGCCTTCTAGTGACAATAGGAAACTTTTTTTAAAACTTGTTGCCCCTGCAGAGTTCAAAATCGCTCAAAAAAGCCTGGTCAAGTGGTTGATGCAACGTTGGAAAGTTTTTGAGATTGGAATCCACCATATTACAATGGAAACGCCATACACAACAGTTGACATTGAGAGGTTACAACTACTGCTAAGTTTCTGAAAAGTACAATGGTCAAGGCTGATGAGTTGAGCAAGGAGATATGGATTTGAGTATGGATTTTGAGTAAGCTGAAAAAAATGTTTCAAAAACGCAACCTATACCAGGTCTTACACCTAAAAGTACAAAACTCAGGGCACGTAGGTATCGTTACAGGATCTACTAAAAGTCTCTGGGAGACAAGACCCTTAAATTAATGAGAAGTCCACCATTTTGAACTTTGAATTATTTTATTTTTTTGCGATATCTGAGTGTGTATCCTTGAGATTTGACTGGTTCAACATGAAATCTGATGGAATGAATCTTCAAACAGGGATGATAAATATTAATCAAATGTTTTCATTAATATAAAAGGCTTGACTGTGGCGACATGAACGACGACCCAAATTCATTACACAACAACGTGCCAGCAGTGTGACAAAAATGATGCTTTACTGATAACAGGTACTGAAATTTAAATATCTGGGAGTAATGATCTTGGAAAGACCCCATTGAAACAGTCTGCAAAAGCACAAAACAAAGAATGAATTTTTTTTTCGTCTTTAGGGGGGAGTAGACAGATTCTTCCTCTGTTTTTAAATCTGTGATAATGAATGTCCTACAGTGTTGTAATACACAGTGAACACATGTTGAATAGAATACTGTCCCATAGTGAAAGTGAGGTGTGTGTGTGTGCGTGTTACTAGCAGTGCTGGTTGGATAGAAAAACTGATGATTGTGTGGCCACTTGTTGTTATAGTTTTGAGTTTTGTCAGAGTAAACTCAGTGTTAAAATGACTGATTGAAGCAGTAGGTTTGGGTAAGTGATGTTTGGGTATGTTGTGAGTATGTTATTTGTAGATTTGGTTGTTTGGAGATTGGTTGCTCTTATGCGTGAAAACTGATTTCTGATTGTGTATTCGAGGTTCCAGTAAGTTCTGGGATTGATTTGTGTATATCCAAGAGTTTCCGGTACCAAATCCTGCCTGTCTGGAATGTGTTGCTTTCATTCTATTTGGGCCTGCTCCACTTTTCCAGTTTCCACCTATCCGCCGATGACACACAGCTCTACCTAAGCACCAAACCATCCACTCAGCAAACACAACACATCACCCAAATCCTTCTCCACCTTCACTGACGCCCTATAAAATTCTGCATCAATTACAAAGTCCTCCTTCGCACCAACAAATCCCTCCATGCTCTTGTACCCCAGTACCTCTCTACCTAGTAACAAACAGACAGCTAGTACCACAGTCCCCACTCTCTGGAATGCCCAACCAGCCATCAACCGCAACGCTACATCCCTGGGCATGTTCATAAAACTCCTTAAACACCACCTGTTTACCACGGCGTACGACATCACAAACATGCCCCTTTTAGTTGTTTTTTTTGGTCTTATTTGTTCTCCTTCTATGTAAAGCATCCTTGGGTCTCATTTAAGGCGCTATATAAATCTAAATTATTATTATTATTATTATTATTGTATAGTGGTTGAACTGTTGTTTGTATATGATTGAATTTAGATAGTGTTAAGACTTTAAAATGTCTAAAGTAGTGAATAACCTGTTCAGTGATGTAAAACAATGTAAAGTTGAACTGAGTGATAATGTTTGGCTAAACACGTGATTGGATCAAGCAGTTTTTGAGATGTGACGCTTTGCATATATTTTGTTGTTTAACGTTAATGGGTATTGTTGTTAGTTTATTCTGTGTTCTCTGACTGTCCAACTTTGTTGCTCAGAGAAGAATTTATAAAGTTTGGCAAAATAACTACATTTCTTTAATCACAATATTGGAGAAATACAAAACTGTACAGATTAGTCATTAAACCTCAAAAAGGAAAAAAGAACTGCAAAAAAGAGTCAGATCCTATAAACAAAAAATAAACAAACTGAAATGAGGTGCCTAGGCATCCTGCACTAAAGCATATGCAATCACACGATTATCAAAGAAGTAAAATATTATGGAAATACAGATTTGTTTAAGGCGATTCCTCTTGATTATCTTTTTTTAGTCTTTTATCATCCGTACAAGTAGTTCCAGCTAATTTATAGATTCATCTTTCTGTCTTTGTTTGTCTCTGCAGTTTTCCAGTCTATACCCCTGCCGCACTTGGAGGGGTGACATCACGGCTGTGAATATACAGTTATGTCTTCAAAAACCCAGAGCTGCATTCATGTGGACCAGAGTTAGCAGACAATCTGCTGTCTTTAAATTGGATTAATGATACATTTAGTTATCAAGATATTGAATTGGAAAATTTAGAGATATTAGAATCTCATAATAATTTCTCACTATTGTTTTATATCCTGGCAATAATTTATTATCGATATCAGGGGACAGATTGGACATTTTTTGGGAAACCCTCCGCACTGAAGAACTGATTTACGGCTTCTGACATCCAGGACAGGGGGGGTCAAATATTGAACTCATGCTGCTGGACATGTTGGGGGGAATGCAAGCCCCAGACCATGGAACTGGGTTCAATCCAATCCGATTTAATTGTTGGAATGATTTTTGCACTGCTGAGTGCATAATATATGAAGCAGAGAACTTGAGGAGAATGTTGAAACAAATCCTCCATTAACTTTCCTTTTCCAGAAGACAAATGCTTAAGTCCCTGTTGGCCTAATTAAGGACAGTCCAGGTGGAGCTGCAAAGTCGTCTGGTCTGTCTGATGCTAAGGTTCATGTCAGCAAGACCTGCGCCTAACAGCTGGGGAGGCAACATCACGAGCTAGTTGTGAGAGGAACATGTGACAAGTTTAGCAGGAGGTGTCCAGAAAAGATCATGTCTGATTCCCGACTGGGATGGATGGCCTTGCAAAAATACTTAACTTCTCTGGATTGTGTATCCAGAGTAGTTAAGTAGTTCTGTAAGTAGAAGTTCTGTAATCTGTAAAAGTTGTTAAAGTGTGGACTGCCCATGTTGTTTGTGTGTTAAGTAATTAGCAATGGGATTACTAAAAATACTAAAAACAAAATTCTCTGGGATGTGTAAAATAAATGTAGGATTGTTGAATGCAGTGATAATAATTGGCTCACGCAGCCTTTTAATGCTCCAAAAAGATCAGTGTTCAAAGTCAATACATTTAAACATCTGTTGGGTCACAAATTGCAAGTATTTTCACCAGTATAACATCTAAAGGAATTTTTTTAGAGGTAGTGATTCACGTTGCTTCATTTAGTGTTAATGATTGAGCAATACAAGTTATTTTCTAGTGTACGGTCTATAAAGGTGAATAATATTTGTATGATTACATGCCAAAGTTTTTTAAAACAGTTCTCAAGTGTTTGATTAGGGTAAAAACGAATACTGAAGATCTGAGGAGTTAAAATATAATGTTAGAATAGCCGGGCATCTTATTTATGTATGTAGTGTTCAGTGTTGAAATGATTAAAATGATCCAGAGATTAGGAAAGAAAGGACATTGGCGGCAGTAGTTTAGTGGGTAGAGGGTCTCCCAATCAGAAGGTAGCTGGTTCAAGTACCACCAGGATCTACATGTTGTAGGGTCCTTGAGCAAGACCCTGAAACCCTAGCTCCCCAGGGGCTTCAGAGGGGCTACTCATTGCTCCCTCAGTGATGGGTCAAATGCATAGTAATAATTTCACTATGTTCTACTGTGTATGACTGTATGTCATCAATAAAGGATTCCTTCTTCTAAAGCTTGGAGGATCGTCCAACTAATCCAGCAGAATGTGGGACTAAAATTCCAGCATCTGTCAGAGGATGGTAACGTTACATGAGGAGTTTTTTTTTTTTTTGTATCATTAACTATGTTGATCGTTGTTTTACACAGTACAGTGTACTGCATAAAAGTGGGTTAGGGTTAGGGAAGTGAACTTATTTTAAGTGAATAAAATAAAGGTATACTTTTTTATATTGTTTTTAAGAGGTATTTTTCTTTCTCAACAGTAGCCAAGAAGCAAACAATGTTTGGCGGCAAAGTCAAGACATGGTTGAAAGAAACAACAGAGCCTTGACAGGAGAGCTAATACATGAGTTGTGCTAGCGTTAAGCTAAACTGGGTGGATGCTTGACCACCTGCACTTATGAGTTAATGCATGAAAAGTCAGGCCCGAATCTAACGCTGCATGAAATGCTCACTGGTCGACCCATACTTTCATCTCAGCAGGCCCGCTTCAGCAACTGCAAATACAGTTGATATGAAGATAATATAGGCCGTCCATGAACCTATTTATTACTAGGAAAGGAGGAGAGATCCAGGTTCCGTCCAGGAGCTCGAGGGCCAGTAGTGCCAGTCGGTCTGAGTGAGGTCTTCTGTGGCACCAGTCAAGGGGGTCTCTATAAGGTGGTAAAGGCAACGGCTATCAAGGCTGGAGGACACAGAATTTGGCACAATCTGAGTCACAAATAGGTGCACAAAGGTCAAGAAAGAAACTGGGCCTTACCAGATCAAAGAAAATGATAGACAAAGTAACTTTGCAAACAAGCATTGTGATTAATGATCATCCGATTGCTATTGCTGCTATCAGGCAACATGGGTCAGGAGGGACTGACGTGGAGGAGCCTTTGTGTAGTGCCTGAAAGTCAGATCCCAGACCTCGAGTAAAGCTAGCTACAAACTAGAGGATAAAAGCCCGATTGGGTTGGGACTGGGGGGGTCTCAACCGATATTTGTACAGATAATTCTCCGGTGTGTGGGGGTAATTAAAATTATTTTACTGCTCCCAATCAATTTAGAGTCTCCCCGATCTCAAATCTTCCTGATCCCAACCCCTGATCGGACTGCCTCCGACGGAATACCCACAATTGGCAATGAGAGCAAGCAGATGGGGAAGCATCATAAACCGGATGTTGCATACTTTTACAGCTCTAAAGTATGGCAGCGAACAGATCCCAAACATATCTGTACCGCAAGCCAGGTGGAATACTGAAAAAGAAGAACAGCTTGTCAAATCATGTGAACAACATGAGTGCTTTCACAACCAGTCATGAAAGAAATATCACAATAGGACCGTCAAGCACATCGATCATTCTCCATATTTGTTTTTCTTATGAAGTTATGTTGAAAATCGGTTGGATCTGTCCTTATGTGTGTGGTCTGCTAGTTTTTTTTAAAAACTGTTAAGATTTGAAATCCTCTAGTGTGTAGCGAACTTAAGTCATTGTGGAGAAGAGTCAGGAGTCATGATCAGATGACTAGTAGCACTTTGAGATTCGATCCAAATGTAAAGTGCATTATAAATTAAATGTATTATTATTTGTTATATTAGTATGATGGTATCACACTATTTCCAACCCATGCTAAATTAGGACTGGTGCCTATTTGTTATTTAGACACATGTTGAAAAATGTACAATGAGAAATCTTCTCCCCTGGATTTAAACAGACACCGTGATTGGATGGATGAGGCTACCTGAATGAATGCAGTTGACATCAATTAACACCCCAGAACTTGAACAGGTAACTGAGACTGGGTATGTGTGAAAGATGAGGCCCATAGAGTGGAATGAGCAGTAACTGTGGCCTAGTGCATAGTTCTCGGGTGTAATATAAAAAATTCATACTTGTCTGTTAATAAAGAACAATCACCTTCATCACAAAAAAAATCTGTAAAAAGTTGCAAAGCCTGGCAAGGTCAAAACCATAATATGAACACTAGAAGTTTGCAGGTAACACGAGTCGCATGCTGGACAGATGATAAGACATCAAAACAGGCAAATGAGGGGAGGTGAAGGAAGATTCAATAAAGGAGGTGGCGTTAACGAGACACAACTGTGACCATCAGAACAATCACACAGAGCTTGGAGTCTTAAATTAGAGATGGAATTAGTGTCGAAACAGGGGACCAGAAAATCAATATGCGGTCAATAACAACGCTTGACTGAAAGTACTGGACCTGTCGGAAAGGGTCCACCCCCCGCGATCCTGGATGGAAGGATGGGCTGACTACCTAATTTCAGATGTACTGTTGTGTGATATAATCCATAAAAACAAAAAATACATATCTTTTCAAAAACCCTGATATATTTTGTTTGAAAATAGTTTTTATTTTGTATTGTACATCTATTTATTTGTGTAGTTAATAAAGTTGTCATATTTATTTTGCCTCAATATAATATATGATATTGTCAACATGAATTTGGTGGATTTTGGTAGATCAAAAAAAAGGTTTGCTGTCACACTCTGCACCAGAAACAACTCAGTAAGAACAGAGCTCAGTAGATCAATTCAACATGTAGCATACCTTTTCTAAACAAATCTGTAATGGAGCTCCCCCGATCGACTCTGTACCTTCTCCTGGAAGGAGAACTTGCGGTGCAGCTCCCACCTGTCACTCCTCTCTCTGATGAAATCATGAAGAGTGCCTTTTGAGTTTTTTTAATAACGGCCACCATTAATCAAAACCGTTTGATTAGTCGTTGTAAAAGACTTAGGCACACAAACCGGTAATGCATGTGGATGGACCGGATTTGTCAGTAACTGGCTGTTTGTTTTATTTTCTTGTGTTGAGATATATATGAACTGAGCAGATTTTTACATGGGTCTTTTTTTTCAACACTGACTAATGGTGTTTGGCCATTTGCTTCAATTTTGAAGAATAGCATTAAAAGCCAAAAAAAAAAATCTAAAGGATTTAAAAAACAAAACATTTACAGGGCAGCACAAGGCATCCGCTCCCACCTCCCCCATGAAGTTCAAAAGGGCTCATCTTAGGCAATTAGGAATGCCTTAGAACGGAAATATTTCCATGAATGAGGACATGGCTCAGTTGATAGTGGACTAGAGTTATAAATTCGCCTTGTGTCAAATGAATACATTTCCATCAGTCCTGCCATGATAATCTGGAGCCGTTGTAATGAAATCTAAATCACATAATAATCTGGAGAGTCAGAATTTCCGGTGCTGATAAAGAGAAATTAATAAAGACGGTCAGCTGAAGTTTCATCTCTTAGTGTACTTGAAAAGATAAGATTTCGAGAGGTTGATACTTAATTGTTCAGGTGTTTCGAGCCATTTGATCACGATTGTGACGTCTGTCTGTCACTAAGGATGCTGTTTAGGGGTTCCTGTAGTTTGTTAATCCTGGCCACACTGGGTCCCGGTACCTGAAGCCTGTGAGGCCTGTTTAAGTTGGTAATGAAGCAGGATCGATGAGGTTATACCAGGCTCCTCCATTGTTGGTGCTTGAGGCCTATGTTGCTGCTCAGATTGGGCCAGGAGTGGGCGTAGGCTGTAAGAACCGCCAAAATTAATTAGAATCTTAAAGTATTTGCATTCCCAGTGAATGGATTTCACTACATTCAACGGTGTCACTTACCTCACACCTCGCAAATTAGGCCGACACTGTCGTTCCCGACAGCAAGGGAATATCCAGTGACCCCTGATCACCTGCTTGTTGTTGGACAAGCAATCCCGCTGACTGAACTCCTCAAATTAAATGTGAAGTTACGTCCGAAAAATAGTGTTTTTCGTAAAAAAAACAAAACCCTTATTGATAAAAATATGACCTATTAGAGGGAAATAATAGATAGAGCTATTTTAATCAATTCATATGCACCAAATCTGGACTAAATCGTACAAAGAGTTGATAAATTATGGCCTGAAATTATTTGATGATTCCATAAAATCCCTGACTTCCGGGCCATATAACTACAGCTTCCTACAGAATTGCCAATTAAATTTAAATTTATTAAAAAGAAAATTAATGTGAGATGAGGGGTAAATTTTTTTTCTCATGAGACTCGTATTTTCATCACGCAGCCAGGTTTCTGTTAGTCAGAATAAATCAATCTGATATTAGGATTTTGACTAAAACAAGTTTGGATGTCAAATTTCCAACTACTGGCAGTGCTAATGTTTTTTTAGATATTTATGTAAAACACTGCGTCTTTTATATTTGGATTTAATTAATGTAAGTGATCCAGGGACAGAAAGTCTCAATGGGGTTTTTGGTGGGTAACAGCTCTGAAGGAAGTGCAGAGAGGTCAGCTTCCTGCTCCCAAAGCTTAACTTATCCCGCTCTCTGGACCAGAAAACAGAGTTTCCCTCACCTTAGTCTTAATAAAACGCAGTGTCCACAAAGCCCGCTTTCTGAAATACACTACTGTTTGTTCGCAAAAGCTTTTTGACCTATTCGCAATTTGGTACTGTTATTGAACTTAACCCATAATCTCTGAAAACTATCTAAGATGAGACGAATACTGTGTCTCCTAATTAAACCTACATCTTTTGCTGGACAGCACGTCAACAGACAGAGGTTCAACTATTATATAACATGTTATCACTGGTAAGACTCATTAAAACTTCATAATCCAACACAATTTTACCAAATGTACAAACCAACTCATGATTGATCTTAGTTACCTATAAGTACCTATAAGTTGTTGTTTTTTAAACTAATCAAATGAAATAAGAGAATGTAAGATGTATGAAAAGCTAGATTCCCCTTCTGTGCTGCAATGGTTTAAATTTCAGTACCTCGAATGGTTGAGATGCGACCAGTAGGTGGAATTCTCCATGATGATTAATATTATACATTTATCTCTACTACAACTTAAACACAGCTCACGGTCCGTGAGTGAGATCTGAAATTTTTAAGGATAATGCTTAATTTGGAGCCAGGAGCAGACTGTCAAATAGTGTTAATTTTCAATACCAGAGATTCTGCAGAAGGCAGATGGAAGACTTGAGTTGTGAGTGGAAATGGCGGCGTCCAGCTGAGGATGGGACTGTCTGTATTAAAGATGGTTTACCAGGAAGAACGATGAGCTGGGAGCGCCTTGAGCAACAACACAGCAGCGAAATGTCTGCACTTGACAGATGATGACAAGAAAGCAAAAACAAGAACTCGAGAATTATTATTATTATCATATATCTGCCACTGAGACAACGGTATAATCTGGAGAAACGTTGCTGGAGTGCTGCGGTTAAATACTGCAAGAGGTGATGATGAGAGGTTAAGGTGTGGAGCTCTTTATGCTGAGATCTGATCTAAAACTGATTTCTGGGTAGAACAGGAAAAACAATATCAGTTGAGAATTTACTACAGACTGCCAAGATTTTTGTTAAGAAGGCAAATTTTCAGACTGAATGTTATTTGGACCGCTAGCATCGTCACGTTTGTGTAAGTTGAAAATTTCTTCAGACTTATGGATTTTTGGAACTTAGCCTGCTGTAAGAGGCAACTCAAATATGTATATAAGAGGTTTCAGGGCTTTTTTTTATCAACGCTGCGTACGCACGAAAGAAGTAGTGTGCCACCTTCCGCACTATCAGTGGGTTTTCTATAAAAAGTCAACTTGACGGGTGTATGTCACGTGGTTCTCCACGCAAACTAAGACCCATGCGTACGCACAGAGACTTGAGAAATTGGGAAACTGGGACTTGAAAGATGAAACAGTGTAACAGTGTGTAATAGAAATCCCAATAAACAGACTTAAAGGCCAGTTTTACAATCAATAATGAAACGGGTGTTTGTGTGATCCTCCCTGGATAATAAATACAAACAGATATCGCACACTGTAAAAGAAGCCTCAGATATTTCTGTAATTCTAAAACAATATTTATAAGTTATTGAAATCCTCTCATTAATAAAAAGTAAACCATCAGATGAAGGATGAACTGAAGCTGTTTCTGTTTAATATTGCGTTTCATTCTGTGTCTATTTCAATCCTTGAAACATACGGGATGGGAAGAAATCCATTTGGTAGCAACAAGTTTTCACAAAAACGAGCAGCCTTGATCATTTTGGCCAATGACGTTTTGGCGAAGCTACGTTTCTGTTAGGAACTGTAGTTAGGATGAAGCTTGGACCCAGGTGCAGACACAAGACAGCGGGCAGAGTAGGTGTGGTTAAAATATTTAATGTAATCAAAAAATAAGGCACGAGGAAAAAGCAGGGGAGCAAACAGAAATAACAAACACTGGGAAACAAATGACTTTGAAAAAACACTTTGAAAAGGCTGGGACGAGTGATGACAAGGGGAAACATCAAACAACAAACTGGCCACGAAGGAAAGGTGAGGACAGACTATATGAAGTGATTTAATGAGAAAAGGAGGACAAACACAGTTTAACATAATGACCAATCACACAAGAGGAGAACAGAATCACAGGACAGACACAGAGAGGGAAAAGGAACACAAACCAAAATGATGGAACTACGTGAACACAAAGTCATGACAGTTTCTATGTTTACTGTAGATAGCACCGCTAGCGCACCTTTCTTTGTCTGTTGCTCCTGCCAAAAACAGCTTCCACTTCTTTATCACTAATTGTTATTTATAACCACATTGCGAGCGTGGTCCAGTCAAATAAACAATATAAATGATATTACTGACTTCCCAACACAATGTACTGCCCAGCCTCCTCAATATGTCTGCTGCACAGTTAGGTTTTGTACTCAAAGCGAAATTGACTGTCAGCTTTCACGTGTCTCCCGGCTTCTCAAATCCTTTTTAAAAACTTTTGATTTAGGTGGACCATATGGAGGGATTCTAGGAATGCCCGTGGATGACTTTGGCTATCTGATGGAATGAGTAGCACCTTATATTCTGAAACAGGACACCCATTTAAGAAAGACCTTTATCCTTGAGGAAAGGCTTTTTCTTTCCAATTCAATGTTCCTATGATTCTGCATATTTCCATTGTAAAAACTAATTTTCCTTCATTTAGTATCACATTGAGGCAGTGACAAAGATTTTCGTGCTGGAAGGCATAACATGATGACAGGTAAGAGGGACATGGTTTTGATATTACAAAATAAATAGGAAGATACATTTCTCGTGTATCATCCATTCCCTGAGTTGTCAGTTTATTTGAAGTTTCTGAATTCACTTTGACAGGTGAAACATTCAAATCTTTGGGTTTCCGGTATCGTATTGGGAGTAGTTAGGAAACTACCAGGTCCAACTTCGGAAAATGCATGCAAATATATGAAACACAAGTAAATAAAGAGAACATCCTCATCAATTTGACAACACACCTGTGCTGCAAAAGCCACAACACATTAAGAAAAGTTATTTGCAACAAGACAACAGAAGCCTTTTCCGAGGACTCTTAACCCGCACTTTTTAACGCTCATTTAGTGAATAAAACAGATTTAACAAAAACACCTCATGTTATTTTTGAAAAAAATAATGCAATTATGGAAAAATTAAAATTATTATTTATCGACGTTATTTTCCAGATCTGTTGTCGCCAAACTTCTCCAAATGTACAAATGGCATCCTAACCATTGACTCTGTATATTTTTTATACCTGCCTATTTTCTTTTTGCACTATTGTGTCTAATACGTTTTATAGGGCTGCGTTTTGCTTTTGACAGCTTTACTTTATTATAGTCATCATTTTCTTCTACTTCCTCGATCAGCCCTCAGACAGAGGAGGGAAGTCCTAAATAACCCTAATCTTAAGACTTGTTCGGATTTGAATTGACCAATTTCTCGTTGCTAGAATGAAAATTCTTTGATGAAGTACCTACAGATGGAGAAGCAGGCTTTTGGTAGCAGTGGTGAATTTGATTTTTGAAAACACATTTAAGGAGGGAAAAGGGCAAGAGTGCTATTTTTTAAGCAAGTGATAATCTTACAGAGCTGTGAGGAATTGCCTGAGATATTTCCAAATGATTAGTTAAAGTCAGATTTGTTTTTTCTGATAAGTATAAGGACATGGATTCCATTTTTGTTTGAAATTCCAGCGGCCACTCGGATCGCTTTGGTCTTCTACGAAGCTTCTTTGAACCAAAGTTTTTAATGATTTTATTTATTTATTTATTTATTTTATTCCAAAAGTGTATATGGAATGTATCTATATTCACACCACTGCTTAAAGTTACATAAAATGATAAAATGGTTGGTCTTGCTCACAAAATTTTTATTCAAATATGAAAGATTGAAATCATGTTGAATTCTGTTCGACACGATTGAAATTCTGGTTCCTTACCGTGTTTGTATTTGTTGTGTTCTGGTAATTACATGTATCTCTAATTTGCAGGGGCCACAAGTTTTCAGCAACTTTGCTAGTAGAATATTGAAGTGGAATTTATATATCTTAATATATATATAAATATAATCTATTAATGAGATCTATCGTTCACGACACAGCACAGAACCTGCACTTAGGAAACACAGCCGATGTCGCAACTGCTCAGTTTTAATTCTTCCGATCTTAGCTCAGCTTTTGAGAAAGTAGATCATGAAATCCTATTGGATCGGCTTGAAAACGTTTTCAACAGAAGAACCGTTTTTACAGTGGTTTATATCCTACTCTCCAAGAGGACATTGTCTTTAGCTATGGTTAATTCCTCCACCTGGGTGGCCCCTTGTACCTGTGGTGTCCCCAATGGCTCCATCCTTGGCCCCTTACTCTTTAGCATATAGTTGTGGCCACTAGCTCCTATCATAAGCAAGCACAAACTCTTGTAACGTTGTTATGACAACGATATGCATATTTATGTCACACATTCTTATCAAACTTAATGAAAATATGTCAAAAAACTCTCTTCACTCTCGTAAAGTCCAGCTAAATTTTAAATCAATATCTTGAACCCCTGTACTCAAAAGTCAAACCTGTAGCCAGAGATCAGGGTGTGATTATTATTATTTCTTTTACTTTCTTTTGAAAGACGTAACATCTTGCTTTTATCAATTAAGAACCGTCTCAAAGAGAAAGTCCTTCCTCTTCCTCTCTGATCCGGAGAAGGTCATCCGTACCATAATTTCATCTCATCTGGAATACTGTAATTATTTGTACTGAGGGTGAAGCAGAGCAGCCTGTTCTCGTCTCCAGCTAGTTCAGAATGCCGCTGCACATGTTTAACCAAACACTGGAAGACAGGATCATATCAGCCCTGTTTTAGTCTCTCGACAATTGTTACTAGTTAGCTTTAGATCTATTTTAAGATCTCGGTGTTTACTTTTAGGGCTATTCATGGATTAGCTACAAGCTACATCACTGAGTCGCTCCATCCATATGAGGCTGTATGCAGTCTCAGACCTTCAGGCAGAGCCCTGCTGGCTGTTCCTCAGTCTCATCCTCAGAACTAAAGATGACAAGTCTTTTTAAGTCAGGACCCCTCAGCTCTGGAACTGCCTGCCTGAGGAGCTGAGGCTCGCAGAATCAGTTACATCCTTTTGTGTTTGAGACCAAACATGTCTCATTTGGTTTTAATATTTGTGATTATTTAGTGTCTTTGTCGGTGACTTTTGATTAACTTATTTATCCTGTATAGCAATTTGTTTCAAAAAGTGCTACATTTATTTAATCCCCGAAAAGTCAGGGATTTTATGGAATAGTCATCGCCGACGCGTCCACCTCCACCGCAAATCCTTTGTTTTAGTGCAATAACTAACTATTTCATGGCTCAATTTCAAATGTCGTATCCACATTGACCTTACTGCGAGGAAAGAACTGGATGGATTTTGAGAAAGGTCGATTTTATATTTCCGACCTTAGGCAGAGCTTTATCTGAAAGTTTTTGGACCATAATTTTCCAACTGTTCGTAAGATTAAGTCCAAATTTGGGGAATATAAATTGTGCTTTACTCAAATAGATTCTTCTGGACTCACTGGAGGAACTTTTTCTATGTCTAAAAACAAAACAATTTTTTGAAAATGAACTCGTTAAAATTAAATTCATCAGGGGGATTGCTAGGGCAACACAGGGGATTGGGTGCTTTTCGCTGATATACCCTTGCTACTGGGGATAACAGCATAGTATATTATTAATTGAAATTAATGAATTAAAGCACAAAATAGAGTGGGGCAGGACTTGAATTTGAATTTAGCCCAGAGCAATATTTTTTATTTCATTAGAAATTCACTCAAGCAATTTCCTTTACTTGAGTGAATACAATTAAAGGGGATACATTATCAAATAGCTCTAAGTGGTGAAATGTGACTGCAGTTATAATGGAGATAAAGTGTCTAGAAGAGCTAAAATAAGGTCCAGGGCCTATAAAGTTGTTTTTTTTCTATTTGAGTCTTGTTGAGTAAATAGATTCTCAGACTCCCTTTGAAGCTGCAAAGTCAATAAAGGTTTTTTGAACGAGACCGGCGAAATGGGATCTGATGCAATATTTCTTGAAACATTGATCATGATCATAAAGTAGATATTTAAAGGATGATGGAAGCCATTATGATGCTTTTTGGTTTTGATCAGTCCACCGTTCCTTTCATCATTTCAAATAAGCAGGGATCTAAATTTCTGACACGGAGATTACCCTGAGAGCTTACATTATTTTCATCATATTTAATTCAGTACAATTTGCTGTTTTGTGTTTTAAATTCAAGGCCAGATGAGAGAATAAAGGCATTTTTTCCCCATTTTTATCTGTCCCTGACATGCATTTCAAATGATAATACTGCCTGTAACCTTTTTTCCGCTGCAAATATGCCAAGATTCCTCTCATTTGCATAGTCTAATTATTAATTAGCGAGCCCTTTCGTCTGAAAATGACATCGAGGGTTCATTATGCACTAAGAGGAGTATTAAATCATAGCCACAGTGGGCAGCAGCGGCAGAGTATTCTGCTGGATGAATAGAGATAACACTGACGGTTTGACATCGGCTGCCCACAACCTGTTTCATTACAACACAATTCATCTGCATTTTCCATTTTCTAAATTCATCTATGTGCTTCTCCTCTGACAGATTATAAATATAGGGTTTTCATCACTGACCTCAGAATCTACTTCAAACTCAAAAAAATCCTGATGAGCGTTAATTTCTCAGACATGACAAGCTCCTTCAGAGCTTCCCCTTTCATAATTACAGAAGACGGACCTTGAAAATTCCTTAATATCTCTGACTTTTCAAGGCTGTAAATAAGTAATTGTCCATGAACATGGTTGGTATGATGGACCGGAATTAACAAATTACATTTTCATATGGATTGAGGGCAAAGCCAAATAAATTGTATTCCTTTATTTAACACCATGACAATAGATTTTGATATAATTATGTAAAATTAAAATGATTGCCACAAACCTGGCAATCATTGTATTTAATTCTGTGCCTTTGCCCTCATGTGTATATCTGAAATATATCTACCTGTTTATATCTAACCAGATTACATTATATTACAACTGCATAAAGGCGTCACTGCGTACGTTCAAATAAATATGAACAAAAAGGTTGATATTGTGAATATGAAGTGTCAAGGTAATTCGCTTTGACAGTTAAAAGGAAATGGAGGTCTTTTTCCTTTAGTGGACTAAAATACATGAACTTTGCAAAGCCTATCTAACACTAAAAAACAAAATGAATATAACGTTTTCATCAGTGGCGGGGTAGAAGGTATTGTCACTCAAGGTTAACATCAGGACAAAAAAGGACACGATGGAGCAGTAGGCTGTTTAACAGTTAAAAGGACGTAAGACATGATTTGTTTAAAGTCCAAACTTGCAGAGATGTGTGTCACTGACAGCATCACAAGACGTCCAGACATCGATTATCGCCACATGCTATGCATTTAACTTATTCTTTACTTTCTTAATAAACAAAATAACAAACAATAACGGCGTTGTTTCAAGAAGGGCGTCCAATATAAGACTTATGCCAAATCAATATGCGGAACGAGATGATTCGCCGTGGCGAGCCCTAAAGGGAACAGCCGAAAGAAGAAAAATTAGAGCCAGTTAATGAAACACAGGTATAGCCTTAAATATTTTTGCAGTAATTAAACGAGAGAAGCTTTTTACCACTCTGATGTCGGGAATGATTATTCCAGAGTATAAAAGCCAGAAGTAGATCACCAAATGTGATTAAACTTGTTTTATCTATACACAATCAGGCAATCAGTGTCGGGCTGATGCTGAGAAGACCTGATTAGCTCGTGGAAAAAAAAACACATTTTGAGTTTGCAGTTTATTATTAAGCTATAGTAGGTGAATATTTGAATGTTGGCTAGAGCTGGGGAATATTTATTATTAAAGCATTTGAACAAGTGATTGCCCTATTTTCTCTTCAATATATGGCGTCTGAGTCAATGAATTGATTGACCTTTCAAAATCAATATCTATGGAAACAGACATTGCCTTTTGCCCCCATGTGACTATTTTCCTTAGACTTCACATTCAGAGTATTCAGGTAGAAATAGACCAGGCTATTTTCACTGTTCAGTGTCAGAAGAAGCGCTACAGGCTCCGTGAACTGGCGAAATAGTTCCTATATTGAGCGACGACTTGCAGTCATTGCAGTTGGCTCTGAGTCACAGTCACTAAAGATAACCTAGTGACTTAGCGGCAGGAAAAGCCACCAAGTGGAGTAAAGATTGTATCTTTTAATTAAACTTTCACTGAGAGAGGAGGTGGGGGAAACCACTTAAGGTCTTTACTCAGCAACGATCCTAGCTATTTTATATGTTAAGGAATTTTATTTTGCATGAATATATGTATATATATATATATATATATATATATATATATATGTATATATATGGATACAAATACATATATGTATTCTGTCTTATCAAATTCCCTTAACCGGAGGCCAACAAGTGGATCCCAGGGTGATGATGGTGCACAATCTTATTTACCCCTATCTTCACTTGAGAGATGTACAACTGAGAAGTTGATTGCTGTTTAAATAGACCACAGCATTGGTAGTGTTTGGTGACAATTTAGGTGTCTAATGCATGTTATCAGTGTCTGGGTGTGCTGACTACTTGAACAAGCCAGCAGTTCACACCCTAACGTATGCTGTCCTCCCTACCATCAAGGGTTCATTCCCGAATGGTCCCCAATCCCCCTTGTTGTACAACCAGCCCCTCTTATTAAATTTTCCTTGTTTTGTGAAAATAACTTTTTCAATTGGAGGAATCAGTTTTAGGAGGAGTATTTTTTTTGAGTAAAAATAGTCAAATATGACCAATAAATTAAAATATGATTTAAACAGGATATATCTCCTCGAGTCGCTTTATATGGACCAAATTCAGACTAAAACTGTTGACCTATGATGTCGTCACCAACAGCAGGTGTGAGTGAAATATTAACTAATAGAGACACGACATATAAAAGATAGATTTCTTCAATTTCGTTCATACACACTAAATTTGGACTAAAATGATTCCACCCCCCAACCTCAGCCTCATAAAGCCGAGCAGGTATCTCCTCATCTCAACCATTCACCCCACCGGTGTACTTTTTGTAACTTCAACCGTCCACTCCGCCAGAGCTCATGTATCTTATCCTAACCTCAACCTCACCAGAAATTGGAACCATAACCTGAACCTCCCCTTCCCCCAATCCATTATCAATGGGTGGGAGCAGAGGCGGGTGGGTTAGGTAGGAATATTAGAGTGAAGGTATATGAGGATGGTTGTATGTATGTATATGTGGGTATATGCGTAGGTCTAGATATGTGCATATATTTAAATGCATATATGTGCAGGGGTGTAGATATGTGGGTGTGTGAGTGTGCATGGATATATATTGATTAGCTATATTAACACTGACAGATCCAGTAGAATGCATCTGAGTGTATACTTGTATGCATGGAAGAGATTTTATAAATGGAAATGAATGGAGACCAAAAAGAAAAAAGCCCCCAAAAAACACTGTTTAACTTTATTCTGTCTTCTTTTTAATTCCTTCTTTGGTTCCTGGTTTTATAATGTATATTTTATGAAAAAATGTCTTCCATTTTTTTTTTTTTTATATTTTTGTATATATTTTTTAATAATGAGGGATTCTCCAGCCCCCCTCCTCCCCCATCCTTGGGTCTAACGGCTGCCTTGCACAGCGAAAATGGGTAATACACCTTTAAAGCAGATCCAGGTGTCACTCATCATATCTCATATTTTCAAATACACCAATCAACCCGCACCAGTGCAAGTCAAAATGCACCCCCAGACAAGTTTTAGTTTTCAAACTTCCAGTGTCCTGGGCAGCAGAGATGGCGAATCGTCAATACCATATTTGTTTTAAATTCTGAACAGTCACCTGTGACGTTGGAAGCATATGGTTTTTTTTTTAATCAGCTTTTAATGTTATTTTTTGCTTTTAAAGGGTTGGAAGCAGTTTTAACAGGAGCAGAAACCGACAGACTGTGACTGCAGGAGCTGGAAGGCGGTGAGTAAGACCATCCACAGGAAGAGAGCGTGTGCAGACCGAAGATGGACCGCCAATCATTTTATTGACTGAAAGATAAGATACTGTGCGGTGTCTGAAGGAGGAAAAGGCTAAAAAAAAAGCTCTCCTACTATCCCTCATAATCCACAGACCTCTAAACCTGTAAGTTTAAAACTGTTTGTTCTAACTTTATGGTATTTATTATGCTTTTACACGATACACGGTATTACGATTTTTTTTCCCCAACACAACTAAATTGTCCGTAGATGTGGGTGTGAGTGTGTGTGGTTGTATCTCTCTATGTGTCAGCCCTGCAAAGAACCGGTGTCTTGTCCAGGTTGTACCCCTCCTCTCGTCCGATGTCAGCTGGGATAGGCTCCAGCCCCCCCGTGACCCTGAACAAAATAAGCAGTTGATGAGTGTATGAATATTTAGATTATTTTAATGTCTAATCTTTTAGAATTCCACTAATTTAAAATATTTTATTTAAATATATTTGAGAGCATTTTATCGATTTTATAAGGTTTCAATGTTTTTATTGATTGTTTTTAGAATTCTTTAAAAATTTCTTAACATCAGCTGTTTGTTGGACCTTGTCAGGTTCTCCAGTCTCGCAATCACCATGTCAATCACATTAAACAGACGGTCCGCACCTCTTTCTAGTAGATAGTTGGGGGAAAGTGCTGACAATCATCCCTCCCCTCTCCCGCCCAAAACCAAAAACTTCCCTCCTCACCACCAAGCAATCCACCCGGACACCCACATACACACAGAAAAATATTTCAAACTATTACAGACCATCCATCGTTCAAAAATATTAAACAACACATTTACCAAGGGCACATATCCACAGTGAAGGATGAAGGAGCTGAATGAACTCCCCTCCTTCCTCAAACCCACATCAACTTCATAACAGCAGATACTGTCAGAGAAAACACCAATCAATGGATGCACTACAACATAATAATCCTGAGAGAACATCACGACCAGGTGATTACCAGCCAGGGTGGACCTGGAGAACCGACCTGTTCTTAACCCTGCAGTATTTGAAAGAGTGCTTCAGTAGGGAAGAGCGAGGTACCAGCGAATGATCACATCCCACCTTTCACATACCCCGAGGTTCATGTTGACAGTTTCCCCAGGGGCTCCTTTGCACCATTTCCACACAATTTTGAAAAAACGCACCACACACACAGACGACAAGATATATAGAAACAAGATAGATATCCTTGAATTGATTCATATGCACCGAGCTTGGACAGAAACAGTTTGGAGTTAAAGCTCCCCCTAGTGTCAGAAATATGTTACTGACCTTTTCCCGAAATCAATCCAGTTCTTTCTTGCCCTCAAGTTTACTAGTAAGAAAGTTTGAAAATGATTCATGAACTAGTTTGAGCTAAGTCTGGAAAAAAAACATTTTCATTAAAAGAAACCCCCCGTAAAAGATGAACAACTAGAGTCAAACACGATATTTACGAGATAGATCACCACGAGTTGAATGATATCCAACAAATTCAAACCAATGCTTGTGAATTTACAGTTTGGCCCAAAAACTTCTGCTGGTAAGGCTACCCCTTGTGTCAGAAGTGACACACTAAAATTAATCTTGTTCTTTCTCACAATAAAGTCTGTGGACAAACATGATGAAAAAGTTTTTTTAGCTATGTACAAAAAGCAATGTTTGAAATGTATGAAAAATGCTCCGACTTTTCATGGATATAATTATTCAACCAGACAGGACAAAAGTAAATAGAACCTCATTACTAAACTCAACGACATAATAACAAAATAATATAATTATTTACTGGAAATCATCACATTCTTTTCAAGACGGCGTCTACAGACCACATAAACTGGACTAAACAGACACTGGATGGAATTCAGTGACTACAGACACAGACTGGACTAAACAAACACTGGAGAAACAGATACGGAACTAAACAGACAGCGACTACAGACACAGACTGGACAAACAGACACTGGAATAAACAGACCACATAGACTGGACTAAATAGACACTGGACTAAACAGACTGCGACTACAGACCAGATAGATTGTACTCAACAGACACTGGACTAAACATACAGCGACTACAGACACAGACTGGACAAACAAACACTGGACTAAAAATACAGCGACAACAGACAAAGACTGGACAAAACAGACACTGGAATAAACAGACCACATAGACTGGACTAAATAGACACTGGACTAAACAGACAGCGACTACAGACCAGATAGATTGTACTCAACAGACACTGGACTAAACTTACAGCGACTACAGACACAGACTCGACAAACAAACACTGGACTAAAAATACAGCGACAACAGACACTGACTGTTGTTGCTGAGTTCAAGTAAAAAATAAAATATATGATTCAAACCAGATGGCGAAGGGGGCCAAATACTCTCACAGGATAGGAACAATAACATTTTAGAAGTAAACAATACAAGTGTATTATAAACACTTGCTCAGTTAATGCAGCTGGAAACACAAAGACAAATCAGTCACATAGTACAGACATTATATGATAAAAAAAATATGCATCAACTTAAAACAGAAAACTTACCTGGACCCAGGCCTCTTTTACTTGCTCTCCAACACGTGGAGGGTGGACGGTCCCTACAGGTGTTCAGTTTGTGTTGGTGGATCCATAGTAAGTGACTGCAGATCAGAACCTCGCCGCATAGCCGAATACATGGAATCAATAAATAAAATAAAACACCGGACATTACCCAAACATGCCCTTCTCTTCACAATAGTCGATGACTCATTATACACCAACTCAGAAACCGCAACCGGACTGAGAGCCATCCGACACACCCTCCAGAAATATCCAGACCCGAGACCGAGCTCCTACAGCACCTAGAACTCACCCTGACTAGAGAGGACTTTCATTTTGACAGAAAACATTATTTACAGATGTATGGATGCGCGACGGATGGCAAATCCTCCCCATCTTACACAAGCATCTACCTGATGTAATTGGACGCGACCGTTCTAGGAAAATGTGAGGACAAACCACTGCCGTATGTCCGGTACCTCAAAGTAAAAAAAAAAATTATACAGAGGGCATATTTTTAGCAGTCAGCACTCCCATAGGCTCACCTTTAATAAAGTCTTTAAGAACTAGTAGACCTCCCCCTTCCTCTTCCTTCCTCCCCCGGGACTCACTCCATTCCATTCAGGATGAGTCCTGAAGGGTGGAGCATCCTGAAAGATGCAACAGACATCTTTTTTCCCTGTCCTGTAATAGAAATGTATTCTGGTTTTTTTTGCCTGTTTTATCATGAATTTAACACAAAAATATATTACTCTCCTTATACTTGCCTCAAAAGAAAGATTTTTTTAACACCGCACTTTATAATTTATATAGCATGTTTTATAGCACTTGTTTTTAAAAGCACTTAAATAGGACAAGGTTTGCCCTTGAAGTGACACTATCATAAGAACTTGTTTTATTGACCACTTTTTTTCTGATCCTTTATGCGTTTATTTATTTATTTATATATAAGAAATGTTCATATGTTTCTATGGGTTCTATGAATGTTTTTATGTATAATTTTATGTTGGGTAATATATAATCTCACTGCTTACTTACCATAACCATTTTAATGTATTTTATCGAGAGTTATAGTGGGAGTCCTAACATTTCTTTTACTTCTCTGTCCCTACAGAGCCGCTGGTCTTGAAATAATGAATGAGTTTTAAATCACAGGGATCTGAGGCAGTTTTAAAGCGGGTTCACTCAGCCGGTCCGCCTGTGCCTGTGCACCTCCTAGCAACCTCTCTGGATGCAACGCTTTAACCGTCACTTAACCCCACAGGCTTACTCCAACACAGCATGTTAAATAGAAGAAATAACTGACATTTAGTAGAGGGGATGTTGTGCTGCAAGAAATTATACCAAACAATGGCGTGCTGCGCATTATTTAATGTGGCACATAAACACTCAGAATTAGACATAACCTTAGTCTGACCTCAGCCTCCAGAGGGTTAACCAGCAAACAAATGGGATGCAGAGGGAGCGGCGAGGCACAAAGAGGTTGTAATTAGTCCTATAATTATTCATAGGTATGTGGTCCTTGGCCGCCGGCGTTGGCCGACTCCCAATCCTCTGACCCATCAACAACTTCACTGCAGAGGAGCTAATGTACCGCTGCGTAACGAAAGGCGAGGAGTAGGGTTGCAGCACATACCTTGGGTGTAATGATCCACTCAGTTTTTGCTCCGCCTGACCAGGTGATAAAAATGGTAAAGTGATTTTGTTATTATTATTATTATAATTGTTATCATTATAAGCATAGCAGCTATGCTTGTGTGAATCTCCGTAAAGGTAATAGGTTCGTGTTCTTCTACACATCCAGAAGGTCACACACATCCTCTGTCCGTGAGATGCTGTGTAACCATTTTGGTGTTGGTTTCAAAATTGGATTAAATAATTAATTAACGTTGCCAAATGTAAAACCCGTGGGGTTTGTTGGTCAATAGCTAAATCACTTTGTGCTACCTTAAACTAGAAATGCACTAATGATCTACCTGACTACACCTCCAACATTTAGTATTTGTTATTTCCAAGCTTTCTAATGAGTGCTTTTGATGTCTGAATCTAAACATAACAGGAGAGAAGGGATTCTAACACTGGATTGTGGCGTGAGAGTCGTTATGAACATTCAAAGGATGGTTTATAAATGCAGTCTTGCATTTAGTCAGACACATGGTGGATAGTAATGGTTAGTTACTTTTGAATATTCATAGTCATAGAATTAAGAAGGACCACGCTGTAAAGGTGACCGAGTCCCAAAGGAGCAGATATTTGGCAGAGCTGGAAACATTTGAGTCTTGGCGTTTTCGACCGATAGTCAGTTCCTTTGTATTCCTGCCTTGATCATCAAGAGGCAGTCCTGAAATGACATTACTCCGTCTAAGAAGACATTCCAGAAACAGCATAGTCACTAGGTAAAGCCTTTTGTTAGCCCTCAGTGAAGTGAGAGGGCCATTTCCGCAGAGCTCCTCAGTGTTTTTTAGTGAGCACTTGTGTTAACGTTTCCATCCCCAGTTATCAAGAAGATAAGGCAGCAGCTGCAATCTGGCTTTCAGGCCTTCAAGTTCAAATTAGATTTAGATTATTGAGGAGAACAAAACAAGAACAATTGGGCACCAATTCCATAAATGCCAAACTTGGGAAATAATGCCACTATTTTGGTTAAAGTAGGTAAAATAGGTAGTGGACCTTCATAGCTGTCTATAGGACTTTTTAGGAGTGGTCAGGCACACCTGTCTCATTATCAAAAACTATATAAGAGGATGCAGGAGATACAAAAATTAGAACACTTGGTTCCTTTCATGACTTTGTGTTTACGTAGTATTATTTTATTGTGAAGCTTTGAAGAGAGAAATCTCTTTATATTCAAACTCAATGACAGAACTCTGATACTCTTATTCTTTTGAACTCATCATCATCCTCTAAGGATTCTCTCCTCTGAAATAATTTCCGAGGCCTTCCGAGCAGATGATCTTTTGCCCATTTTGATCAATTTTGATAAGGAGCCATGCAGGCAAAGCTATTAATTTTGTCACGCACCCAGATTGCAGCGGCATTGTAGAAGAACGGTTAGAGATTGAGTGGTTCCAGACTCAGGGGCTAAAGATGGATAGAATGGTTAAGAAGACCAAGAGTAGAGATAGGTACAATTATTGCTGAGTCAGAGGGTTGTTGATGACCTCCACTGAAAAATTATAAATCACTTTTAATATTTGCACAAAATGTTTGATATAAGATTGCTCCTGTGCATAAAATACATAGATAATAGGTTTGATGGGGTGTATGTTTTACTCACAACACCTCGTAAAAAATTATGAATTCATCGAATTTTTAGACATGCTCTTCTATGGGCTGTCCATTTCATGTTTTGTTTTTTTTTAACCTAGGAGATGTTTGTCATTCTGCCATTATTCTGCTAAGATGGACGTTATGGTCTATCCACAGAAACACAATTCGAGTTTTTGCTCTGCGGCAAGGACACCTTTGACCTTAGACACAAACTTTGTCTTTCAAAGTTTCAAAATGGTAAAAAATACCATTATCAATACCTTGTGAAAGTGTATAAGTAGTGCTATTATAAGCAATAGTTTGGCTTCATTTGGTGGGTATACGAGGGAATCCACTCATTCGAAGGTTTGTGGTTCTTAAAGCTGCAATGGTGCAATTGGGGCATTGAATGGCAGCTTCATTGTTTGAAGAGGTGATTTCTGTTTGACTGTTTTGTGTTGCCAGACAGACTGAAAGATGGGCCTTCGCTGTCATTCCTGAAAGCCTGGGTATATCCAAAAAAGCCTAAAATCCCCTGCGTTGTACAAACAATCCCCCGGATTGAACTATTCTAATTAAATGTGATGATGAAATGTGAAAACACAATGTGTAAGAGATCTCCTAGAATCAATCTTTATGCACCAAATCTGATGGGTCTGATGTGGGGTGCTATTTTAATTGGCACCCCAAATCAGACCCAGTCTTCCTCCATAACCAGTATTACCTTCTATGGTCACGACATTCCCCTCTCTTCATCAGTCACCAACCTTGGTGTAAGATTTGACCCTCAACTCACTTTTGAATCCCACATCAAAAACATCTGCAAGATCTCCTTTCACCATCTCAGAAATATTTCCAAACTCCGTTCGTCACTAACCTTGAGTGATGCTGAAAAGCTGGTCCACGCGTTCGTCTCCTACAGACTGGATTACTGTAACGCACTTCTCATCGGGATCCCTGATAAAAGTCTTCAAAGACTTCAGTATGTACTGAGCTTCAAGGATCCTGATGAGAGTTCGTAAACACGAACATATCCCCCCCGTTCTTCATTCCCTTCATTGGCTTCCCATCTCCACCAGGATTGATTATAAGATCTCTCTCCTCACTCACCAGTGCATCCATGGTAACGCACCCCCCTACCTAAAAGAACTACTCACCCCACTGACCTCAACACGATCCCTCCGTTCTACCCACTCATACCGCCTCCTCCTTCCCCGGACTAAGCTCAGAACCATGTGTGATCGGGCTTTCTGTTCTGCTGCCCCCCGTCTGTGGAATGCCCTCCCTGACCATCTCAGGGCTCCACAGATGACTGACACATTTAAAAAAGGACTTAAAACTTTCCTTTTTAGCAGAACCTATAACCTTAATTAACATTACTGCTTTTTGGTCAGGCTTTTATATAGTTATTTTTTTATTGATGCTTTTATCTGCTTTTACTTTGTAGCACTTTGCGATTTGATCCAAATGTAAAGTGCATTATAAATTAAATGTAGTATTATTATTATTATTATTATTTAATCTGGACTAAATCAGACCAATGAATAGGAAGTTATATCTGAAAAACATTATTCAATAAGTGTTGAGAGATTATGCCCCACTCCTTGTATCGGATATATGCAACTGATCTCTTCCACAACCATCCCATTTATTCTTCACATTAAGGTGGGATTAAAATTTGAAAATGATCAAATAACTCAAAACGGTTTGATTTATTGCTTTAACACGAAGGGATTACAGCCACGGTGACCATTACATAGTATCCCCGACTTTTCGAGGATATGGTTATATAAAGAATACACACTTAAAACCTACACTGTTAACCTACTGAAAATTCATTAGAAGTCAAATTAATGTGACTAGTGTTGATAATTTACAATTATAGAGGAATAAACTGTATTTTTATTTCTGGTGACATATTATCTATCAGCTCGTTAATATACAATCGAACTGAAATATGGTGAAACACTGAAGCTCAACAACATGTTGGTCTCTACTGAGGAAAGAAGCAGACGAGAAAGCTTGCATCTCGTGTGCCTGATGGCCAAAAAGGGAAACACTTGTCTGATGGCTAACATCCCAAAATGGTCTCTACATCTCCCTGAAAATGCACCAGAGCTCATCTGGATTGCTTCGGAGCACCATGACCTTTATCTGGTACCCCAAGGGTCATGGTAGTAAAATGGCTGCACTTCTCAGATAGCGACTGAATGCTGAACAAGTGCAGAAGAATGCCTGTGGAAGATGAATGTGCGCAGGCTCACATTTAAGGCTTCAAAGCTTTTTCGCTGTGTCGGACTGCATCATCAAATTGGTCTAGGATGCTGACCTGTATCTTTTCAATGGTCCATACGAAGCAGAGAAGTTCCAGATCTCTGGTGAAAGAGTGTAAGTGTCCAAATGTTCCGAGTGGTCTGGACTCATATGAGTTGACTGAACACATGCTGCTTTACTGGTACTGGTTAAGCAGCATGTGTTGTATGTACTGGTTGTTATTAGCCCACATCTCTGACTTCTGTTGATAAATCACTCACTCAGAGTGAAAAAAGTTAAAAGTAGTGATTCTGTAGAGTCATCATTCCTTCTGCCGCTGAGCCTGAAGATCCTTCTTGTAAACGATAGCGATAACTCAAAAATTGTTTCATGGAACATTTTCTAATTTTATACCACCATAGTCGTGTGTGTGAGGAGGAACTGTATTTATTTTGGGAAAGGTTGGTTAGGGATATTATCTTCAAAAGATTCCCGCCTATGATTTCTCAACCATTGGTCCCATTTAGACCAAAATTTGGAGTTTATGCATTTTCTTAAGGAGATCAATATTTTATACATAGTATTTTACTCTAATACTACACCTTTTTTTTCACAAATGTGAGCTTATTTTTGGTGCATATGAACCAATTGAGTTTCATCTTGAATATATCATATTTTAGTTAACTCACTACTGTAGTCTACCATTGCCTTATTTTTAACCAGACCTAGACTATCATCCTTGAAAGCAAGAGTATATCCCAGATCCCCAATCCCCTGTCTTGTATAAGCAATCTCCCCAAAACTTAATGTGAAGTTATTTCTGAAACACAAGTGTTTTACATAAAGCAAGCTCCCCCTTGTAAGTAAAATATGAACTACTAGGGTAAAATACATTGTTTACAAGCTGGGTCTCCTTGAGTCAATTTGTATGCACCACATTTGGGCTAAATAGAACCAAAATTTAGGAAGTTATGTCCGAAAAACTGCCCTTTTCATAAAAAGCTCGCCCCTAGTCAGTAAAATATCAACTAAGAGTAAAACATTGAATACAAGATAGATCTCTTTGGGTCGATTCATATGCACCAGGTTGGGACTAAATCGTACCTAAGGTTGAGAAATAATGGCATGACAATTTTGGAGATAAAGCTCCACCTTGTGTCAGAAATATGAAACCAAACTTTCCCAAAACACTCCAGTTTATCATCGCTCGGAGGTCTATGTGGGTCAAAAATTTGAAAAGATCCATGAAAATGTTTGAGTTGACGCAAAAGATCTGTTGCAGCGGCTGCAATGGTAATATCCCAGACTTCTCAGGGATATAACTGAGTCACCGAAAATTATATACGGCATAAATTAAAACGTTAGAATGGAAATCACTGCATGATGCACTGCCCAATGAAAGCCGCCATGTTGATAATTAGTACATGGGTCTTCCTTACTTAGTTCAGATCTTATCCAAGAACAAAGAATTGGAAGATTTAGATATAAATTTTCCACCTGAAATGGGACTGATTTATTTAAGCCATTAATTTTTTTTCAGTGAAGTTGTTGTTTTAATTTCTATCCTCCCACACTGTCTACAACGTAGTCACAATTCTTTCTGGATGGATTTATTTGGGTTTGGGACTAGAGAATATATGGGTGCATATGGGATAGGACATCATGGTGCAGCCTTATATATTTTTATAAGAAAGCTGCACTCCTGGAGAACATCTCTTAGTAACTATGTTCCTTCCATCGGTTCATGTCTAAGTATTTTCTGGAAAATTAAGATATCAGAAAATGGAATAGATTTCTTTTGTGTTATTGCATCTACAAATACAAAAACATTACAAATTTACATTTCTATCTAAAGATCTGGGATCTTGGATGGATCCAGGAGGGAGAGATGCTTACATTAAAACAGCATTAAATGGTAGGGGAACAGAATTTTTTCGGTATACATACCAAACATATAGCTGTATAACTTTGTGATGCTGCTTCCTTGCATTATTAAACTAACATTACATAGCATGACAATTAGCTTTAATCATAAGGGGTGACTTAAATGCATTCTTGCAATCAATGTACCAGCAGTGAATGCCCCTGGTCTTCTGATGGAGGCTCTGATGGGATGCATCAGCGATAAAACAAAGTGGTTTGCTTGAGTTTGAACAAATCTAGAATGTCGCTCTTTGAGAGATTAGAGAAAGTTTCTTCACAAGGATGTTTATCAACTGCTTACCCATAGAGCAAACGTCCTCGTGCAATGAACAAAATAAATCGCGATTTCATGTATGCACAAGAAGCTACCGGCTGGCACTCAAACTGAAAACCAGTATAAGGCTAGAAAACTTTCATCAAATCCAGCAATGGTAAACTGAATGAACCCATGATATATCAATCACAGTTTTGTGCACTCTGCTCTGAAATATCTGAAATGTGAAATAAACTATGATTCCCAATTCCGCTCCAGCTTTTAAAAACCCACTCCTGCTTCCAATGCTTTCCCAGGATTTGTATTAATCTTGATGCTCCTTTGACTTTATTTGACCTCCATGAAGCGCTTTTATCAATGAATGAAGGTAAATCACCAGGCTTAGATATTCTATCCCCAGAATTCTACATTAGCCTCTGGCCCCAGGTTAAACTCTCTATTTTCTGCTACTTCAAAATGTTCTTTGTTGTAGCTCTGATCAGTTGACCCCAATTCCTGCACCTTCCTCACCTTAAGTCCTACCTCCCTTTCATTCACACACATGCATTCTGAGTTTCATTCTTCTCCCAAGCACATATCTCCATCTCTCCAGGTTGTCTTCCACCTTCTGCATGCTCTTAGTACAGATTAGTGTCGTCGGTGAACATCATAGTCCATGGAGACTCCTGCCTGATCTCATCTGTCAGCCTGTCCATCACCATTGTAAACTAGAAGGGGCTCAGAGCCATGAAGCACAGCAGCCCTCCTTCCTTTGCTTCTACAATTTGATCCTCTGATCTACCTTTGCTCTTTTGCAGCACCGAAGTCGTCCTTCATACTACCATTCTATGCCGTGTGGTTACCTTTGCCCCTGTCACCGCCTTGCAGTCTCAAACCTCTTATAGATCACATCTTCTGCATATTATTTGTAGTCCACCTGTGTGCGCTTTCCTCTGCAATGCTCCGAAATGCATGTTCACAATGATAGTGTCAGCACAATGATACAGTTATTGTAAACTATAGTTCTAAACAGGATGAGCAGTTACAGAAAATGGATGGATGGATTACAAAACTAATCTCTACTTGTAATCCGGCCAAGAACACTGCAAAATTGAATATAATTTGGATTCCCAAGCCAATATAAATAGGGAGGATTGTGGCAGGACCCATACAACATCATTATATGGAACTTGAAACTAATTCTCAAACTGGGTTCGCTGGAGCTCAGGTTAAATACCGTCACTTGTGCTGTTAGCCAGCAGAGTACCGGCGGTAACTATGGAGGGAAACAGATGATCTGCTTTGGCGACCCTGAAAGGGAGCACCTGAAAGACAAAGATGAACAACCTTTTCTTGGAAAGTTAACCAATTTAATTTCCTCACTGGAACGGTAAAAGGATGTACATTCTCTGAGACATTATGTTCCATTGGGCCTCTGAACATTTCAAGACATCCAGAAACATTTAGTTCCGACTTCAACTTTGCACAGCGATGTTCGCTTATTTCATCCCCTGGAACACATCTGTTATTTTCAAATCTATTATAACTTTGACAAAGCCCAGTCACCTCATCTCAAGAATATATTTTGAATAAGGCCTCTTATAAAGTTCGATATAGACAGAATGTGAAAGACTGAAGTCAACAAATAGACTATAATAATACTCTACAATAATAGAGTGTACCGGTGCGGTGTGTTGGAACGCTAACTTAACACCAAGCTAAACCAAGTAGCCAATGAGGAGAAAGCCGAAGTTGACTACACCCTCCAGTGTGACAAATTGAATACATTGGTGAAAACTGAACAAACGATACAACAAACAATTAGTTCCAGGGATTTTAATATGACATTCCTTTACATTTTTACATTAAGTGAATAAAAATGCTCAAATCACACATTATATCTTACAAATTGTCGCTATATATAACTTATAACTTGCCTACCACGAAATATAAACGCACAGCCTTGCCTCAGTTTTGTGATGGATGGAAGTAAATAAATACATAAATTGATACTTTATTTATCCTGTGGAAAAGCGCCTCTACAATACACCCAGCCCTGTGGGATTAGTTGGTAGCTACTTTTGAGGTGCCCGGGAAGCATATTGGGCTCATGGAATCAATTGGGAGACCTCCGCTCTACTCGTTGAGCCACATCGGCCCAAAAAATAGATTGGCACTATAGCATGTCTGGCATGTTCATTACTGGACTGGGACTAACAGGAAGTGATTTCCCAAAAAGTGACCAAACGGGATGTGACTTTGCGGGTTATGACGCCATAAAAAAAACATTTTATGACTTAAAATAATGATTTTTGACCTATGTTGCAGATATAGAACTTCTTAAATAACTTAAAGAAGAAATTTGTGAAGACAAGTTTGCCATACAGGCGACACTTACGCCAACCTAAAATAAGTCTGGCTCACTCTGGGGTTTCCAACTTGTGTTGTTCGAAGGTTGAATCAGATGGTCTTCTTTTTAAGTTTGAAAAAAAATCTTTAGATTCAGCCGTTCAGGATTACAATGACCTGAATGAATGAAAATCCATACAAAATACAGTCTACCTGTTTGTTGACCCACTGAACAAAAAAGTAAAACACTTGGTTGGCTTTTGGGTGGGTTTGTTTGTCTCCACCAGAGGCCGTAGCAACAGTCCACCATAGCAGACGGCCGTGCTGCCTTTGCTCTCGGCAAAGATTGAACTTTGTCGGGAGCTGCAGACGCTCATTGTTTTCCCGGGAGGCTGTTGATTTACTTGAAGCCCTGCACATACTTGAAAGCAAGGAGGGGAGATTTAAAAGGCACCATTAAACCCGCATAGGATTGAAGTGTGTGTGTGTGGTCTGGAGAGGAAATCCCATATTGTTTCATTCCAGTCAAAAATGTTACTTTACCTGGGGAACTGGATAACAAAAAAAACATTTGATAAGGACCTTCTACTTGTAACTTCAATGGTAGTTAAATTTAGAAATAAGTTTATTACTTTAATATGTACAGAACTTTTTATAAATAGAAAGAATTTGATTAACAAAAAATAGTTTGTTGTGCCTGGAGACGGTCCTGCTCTCTCGGTTCCATTTGTAAAGTCAATTTGTGAAGCTAACATTCATAAATTGACCCAGAGTGCATTGGACACGCAAAGCAATGGTGGCCGGCGTAGGTCAAAAATAATAAAATAATAAAACCTTACAATAAAAAATACTTAATGAGATTCTAACAAGAAACCTTAGGTAGGAGAGTTCAATTAAAGCATTTAGTTGCCTTCAAGTCCTACTATTCGGGGTTCCTTTCAATGATCTGTTTGACGTTCTTCTGTTTTGTCCTTTGTGCTCCCAACTCCTGTACCTTTCCTGTGCCTTTCCTCTTCTTTTCCCTGTTCCATGTTTGCTTATCTTTGTCTGTGTTATGTTTCAGTTCAAAAAATACAAGGGACCCGAATGCAACACAAGTCAAAAAGATTGTGAACAAAAAATTGTATTTTAATTAAAAACACATCTACAGAAGGTAAACTAGATATTCAACTGCAATGCAAAAAATTGTCTCCATCCAAAAAATAACCATCAAAATAGTTGAAAACCTGAACTCTTGAAAAGTAATAAATTAATGAACACAGTGGAAACCAAAACTTGCAGGGTAGCACAAGCAAGCAGGACATATTAAAACAGGCGCTAACATGCCCGAGAAAAGCGGAAGTTTAAACAGGCAAGTAACAGACCATCTGACAAAGAAAGAGCGCAGGACACTGACTTAAATACACCAGAGTAACGGACACAAATGGGGCACAGGTGACAACATTCCACACTCAAAGAGGAGGCACTGGGAATCAGGATTCACACGCAAACAGATTCAAAAACAGACCAAAGAGGAAGAAAACAGAAACTAGAGGAAGGAGGTCAGGAGAAAACAATTGAGTCAAACAAGGAAAAGAGAATAGAAGGAAATTAACTTAGAACTGAACCTTCAAAATAAAACAGGAAACACAACCTTAAACTAACATAAAACCAATCCAACAGAACCATGACAGTCTGTTTCTTGTGTCTTTTATTTATCTTCTTATTGGGGGGCAGCTGTGGCTCAGTTTGTAGAGTGGTTGTCCACTTATCTGAAGTTCAGTGGTTCAATCCCCGGCCACTGCAGTCTCCATGTCAAAGTGTCCTTGAGCAAGATTCTGAACCCCAAGTTGCTCCAAATGGCTGTTCCATTGGTGTGTGAATGATGGCGAGAATGGTTACCGCTGAAAATGAGCATGTGACGCCTTTTATGGCAGCCTCTATCATCACTTCATGAATCTTTGTTTGAATGATGGCTAACATTGTAAAGCACTTTGAGTGGTCAAGCAAGAAGGTTACCTTCTAGCAGACTAGATAAGTGCTATATAAGTACAGTCCTTTTACCATTTGTGTGACTGTCCGTCATGTTCACCTGTGTTGCCATGCCACCAGTGTCTCATAGTTGCATTACTTCATTGTATTAGTAAATACTTTCCTTTTGTGGAGGCTCATTGCTGATGTTTATTCATGTCACACGTCCATTTAACAGTTAATGTTTTCATTGTGAATGATGTTTTTTGCCTCTGTCTTTTGTCTTAGATTTATCGCATTGTTGAAATGTTGGTTTTGAGCCCTGCATGTTTATGGATTTGGATTGTGGACATTAAGTCACTGCACTACAACTGTTATATCTCTGGTTTCTGCATTATTCTAACAAAGAAGTCACCGTCTCATTTTACAGCTTCAGTAAACCAGTACAAAAGCTGGGGTGTTCGCTCTTTGGCTTTTAATACATTTCCATCTATTCTCTCCTTGACTCTGTTTGACCTGTCTTCCTCTGACAACACGCAATCCTTACAGGCTACTGTTCCTTTGGTGGAAATACAACATTTCTCAGCAAGCCATTGCATAGAGAATAGCAGAATTGCTCACAAAAAGACTGCAGCACTCCCCTCACTCAGGTTCTTTATCCCAGTGTATCTAAACTTAAGGTACAAATCTGGGCATTATATCTGATAAAACATTTGTCTTTCATCAACAGGTGAAGTCAGTTGTTGCTGAAATGGATTTAAGGATTAGTGAGGTTGCAGGGGCAAGCCTGGTCATTGTATCAGCCACCCAAGTAATTGCTTTTTGTTGCCTTTTTTTCTTGGACTGGAGGATTTTTTTTGATGCCCCGACCAAAGACAAGTCAGATAGGGTTACCCTTGTCTACCTTTCACATCTGTCTGTCCGTCTGACCATATGTAACGGGAAATGATCTATCCATATCTTCTCAAAAGCCACTGGACTAAATTAAATGGAACTCTACTCATGCTCTGTACGGACCCTTAAGAAGTATATATTCAATCATCATTTAAGCTCATTTAAGAAAATAATTATCACTTTTTTTTCTATTAGGTGGAACCATTTCTACAAAGTTACAACAAACATGGTGATTTTTTAGGTGGAGATTTTTTAAATAAAATCATTTCTTTTAAAAATCCTAACCATCGCTCTACCCATTTCATGCCGAGAAAATAAATCTCTGATCAGATGACCTTCTTGCTTTCAAAATGGTTTGTTCGGATTAAAACGAGTGCCTCTCTCTCAAGAGGTAGGTTTTCAGACAATTGGTGGTTCAACCCAGGCCCCTCGAATCTCCTGCACATGTTTAAGTGTCCTTCAGGAAGACACTAAACTCCTATTCACTCCTGAGTCACCCTCCACAATTTACTTCACTACTTACAATTTTTTTTCTTACGGCCCAGCTACAGGGTGAGTTGTGTGTGTGTATTATTATGTTGTGTGAGGCATACAAACCAACATTCATTTTTTTAAAGAAGGGCTTCAAAATTAATCATTACATTTCTAAAACTGCTTAGCCCGTGTAAGGTCACTGATGGCAGCTGGAGCATATTATGTGTAAGAAAGGGGTAGCTTCCAGTCGAAGCTCAGCAGTTAGGGTAGCAGAAGCCAGATACCAGGACAAGGGAAATAGCTATTTCTAGTCAGCTTTCATACTGTCCTCTCTGGTGTTTCGTATAAAGTTTTGAAGACAAGCAATGATGAAGAAACTTAAAATGATACCTGACAACAAACCATCTGTCACTAGCAGCAAGGGTGTGGAGTATGATATCTAATTGAAAAGTCAACTCAGCCGTAAGGAAGTATTGATGAAGTGTGTAAAAGTGTCAGAGAAAGACGTGTCACTGCTAGCGCAGGAGCAACTTGCCGATATCAGCAAAGATCCAACTTGGAAAACCAAATTTGAAGACTTGACGTTAGATTTAGTTTCAGGTGTTGGATTTAAGTGGAGAAACAGTGACCAATAGTTTCAAGAAGTGCCGACATTCTTCGTGTAGTATATGAGTAATACTTCAATTTGTGGAACTGTGCAGTCCTTAGCCCAAATTTTCATTTAAAAAAAAAAAAGTGTTTTTTTTTTCATTAAATTACAAAAAAAGTTTTTTTTTTTATTATTGTCCTTTTCGTCATATATTTTTATTATATTTAATTGTGCTTAATATCCTCATTTCAGCATTTTGGCCATTTCCCCAATCCTGACTGTGGCTCTTTAACTTTGTTTTAAAATTACAAAAGGAAAATGATACATTTTGACATTATACTACTTTAAAACAACTTGAATAAATACATTTTCACATAAATATTTAATTTGAATGTGCCTTACGTGTTGTTGTTTTTTTTTCAAACAAAAGAATGTGAAGAAGAGGAAGCACAGTCTGGAAGCTTTCATGGAGCATTACAGTTCGCATGATGGAAGAATATGATCAAAGTGCTATATAATAGTTTCTCATTCAAAGTTGCATTTGCACACATGTCTCATTGAGTGGAAACATGAAAACATCGTTTTTTCTTCTTCTTCCTGTGCCGGTCCAAATTGAATGGGGAGGATTGTTTTCAGGAAGGGCATCTGGTGTAATACCTATGCAATCAATATGGGGGACACAAAACTGATTCCTAAACATGATGGGTTGGTGCGTCAGGGAACAGATGATCCACTGTGGTGACTCTGAAAGGGAAAGGATGAAAGATGAAGAAGAAGAATGAGTTATGACTCCTGTTAATTGATCTCATGTCCTCTTGTTGACCATGCATCCCCCTGAGACAGTAAAATAATTGTGAAACATTTGTATTTATTAAATTGCTTGTTTAAGCATTATTTTTCATAGTTAACCCTTTTGTAACAAGTTATAAAACATTTTCTAATTAAAGAGGTGAATTTCATATATTTTACATTTGCTGTTTGTATCAAATGTCATAACCAAAATATCAACAGACAATCATTACCACCGCAACGCACGTTTTTCAGAAAAAAAACACAACTACTTTATAATCTTTATCCAACTTTGTTACGTGTGCGAGAATTAATATATCTTTCTTAATAAAATGAAAACATGGTCAGAAGTTTTTAGGATAAAATATAATTTTTTATAAGATCCTTATTTGATGGCAGGATGGAAATGACTTTGTACCTTGACATGGAAAAAAAACTTTAAAATACCTCAATAATCCTAAAATGAATGGTAACAACTATGCATAGGGATGGATTACAAAGAAAATACAAAAAATATTCAATAGGTTTTATTTTATTTACATTTTAAAGAGTGAAAAGTTCCCATAATTGAAGAATTGCCCATTTGTATGGCACTTCAAGCCTAACTTACCTGTACTTCAAGGATGGGAATGAGTGACGGCTGTGGAGGAGAGCTCCACGTCTTGGCCTCACATCGATCCCTGAGAGGTTTTGTGCATTCTCCCTGAAATGACTGTTACCCGCTGCTGTGCAAACATGCTCTTGCCCCGTTTTCATTCATGTTTTCTACATGTCATTAACGTCTGCTCTTTCCCCGCCTTATATAGTGCTCATTGGCTGGAGGTGCACCTACGGAGTATAAAGGGCGAGGAGGCGGAGCCACAAATCCTCTCTCATCCCCCAGACGTAAGTATTTGCATTCCCTATACACTCCAGGAGTATTAACCATGTTAAATTGAGTTGGGAGTTCCTGGCAATCCCGTTTTCGGTCCTGATAAATCAGGGGGACAAACTCAGACCCGGCGGCCCACTGCGTGGTTGGTTTGTAACTTTCTCTCTCTTTTTGTTTATGTTGGCCAGGGCTCCCTTCTCTACGTGCTATGATTTGTGAATATATAATATAATATTTGGTTTATTGCAACACAGATGACAACCCTTGGCAGAGAAGTTAGAGACATCTTTAAAGCTGGAACTTTGAAATTGCATGACTAATCACACTTAATTAGAATTCAACGTAACCACAAGTAATTAATTTGACTGATCATAGAGGAATACTTAGACAGGAGGAGAGGAGCTGCAGTATTTAAATGACATTCATTTCTTTGTATAACCTGGTGCATAGTAATTTAAGCAGCCGCAGGAGGTTAAGCCAGACACTTAGTTCAACACTTAGAAAGTCTAATTTCTAAAAAGGCTTATTACTGAAAAGGGTCTTCAGCACCATTACAGAGAGTGGTACATTATCAAACACAAAAAGGAAATATAGTGTGAACATTTACAGAGAGTGCATACCTCCCCATCACGACATTTCCACTAAAAGATATGAATCATCGGTGACAAGAGGCCAAAATAAATCAAACTTTATTACAAATGATGATATGTGATTCTTTGACATAGACTTTGGTCAAAGGGTATCTGTGCTAATATTAAGTGGTGATGGGGAAGTGGAGGATACAGAGAGGATGATTCTTAGATTGACAGTTCTTTGAAAAGTGATGGCCAATCCAAAAGTTTCTCCAATGTTTTTGGAGTGGCGTATCCCCACATGCTACTCAGGTGGTCGACCAGCTAGCAGATTGGTAGACAGGCCCCTATTTCCATAAAGTCAAACAGAATACTAATGCAACATTTCTATTAACTATAAAATTTAGTATTTTCCATACTTGCCACACTGCTTGTCATGACGGTTTTCATTCATTCATTTCTTTGTTTATTCTGTTTTGGTTTTCACATTTTATTTTTAAAGGATTCTTGTCATTGTTTAGATGTGTTTCCTGTTCTTTTTTTATTTATGAAAGTTTTGTTCCATGGGTTTCTGTTAGATTTGCGCTTCCTGTGTTTCTTTGCAGCCTGTTTTACACTTTTCTTGTCTATTTGTTTTTTGTCTTTTTCCACGTCTCTCCTGACTTTGTGTGTTTTCACTTCCGCTCCTTTTCCCTCTTTCAGTGTGTCCTTTGATTCTATTCTGAAGTGTGATTGTCAATCATGTCCGCCTGTGCCCTCCCTCCAGCTGTTTCTCACTGTCTCAATCTAAATAGTATTTGCTCCCCTGTCCTCATGTGCCAGTATGTTGTTGATGTCATTTGCTCCTAGTGTCTCTGTGTGAGTATTTCCCAGCGTGTTTTTTCATGAGCTTTCCTGGTTTTTGACTCTTACATCTTGGATTATCTGGATCACTCATTTTACTTTGACCCTGGACAATATTTTGGATATTGCTTTTGGATTTCTTGTTAAATTATTTCAACTGCCCCAGCGCCCTCTCCTTTTACGTGTCTGCACCTGCATCCTCAACTCTGCTCGTGCCACTGTTCTCGACACGGCCTTAGGTTCGCAGCTGTAAACGTGTAGCTCCTGATTTCACCAGCTTGAAAATGGCTGCTTGCCATGATGGACTTTGACGGCTCGTATACAATCTACAAGTTAATTTCCGTTTCTGAATGATGTAACATCTAGTAACATCTTACCTGTCTTGAGTCAAACCGCCCCGGCATCACTTCAGCCGGTCCAGAGCATGGCACAAAGACTTTAAGCTAGGACTAACCAGAGATCTCATGTTAATTCTATTTTAGCATCACTGCATTGGCTACCCGCCAGGTACAGGATTGATTTTATATTCTATAAATCAACTACAAGGCTCTTCACGGCTTGGTTCCTGTTTACATCTCTGGGCTGTTACACCTCAGATCCGCTCGCCTCCTCAGGTCATCCAACCAGTTTCTGCTTCCAAAACTATACAACAATCTCCCTGCCTGTGTTTTGTGAAGGGACGTTGGGCCACAGGCCCTTTAGGCAAAGACCTTGATAATGCTAATGAATTTGGCCAAGTTCTTCTGGTCAGCTTCCAAGGGAGTAATGCCTCAGGCTAAACTCTCTAGGTGTGACAAAGTAACCCAAACTGTCAGACCTGCTGCATTCTACTTTCCCTATGTTTTACATCTCAGTATTTAAGACTCTAAGGCAGAGAAAACAGTCATTTAGTGGTAAAACTTAACAATGTAGGCCTTTAGCTGTTGACGAAAAAGACAAGTTGTTCAAGAGATAAACAAATTATTTTACAATAACCACTGGCATCAGCAAAAGCAGCAAAGATATCAGGTATAATCCACTTTTTTCAAACTCTTCATGGTCGAGGCGCGGCAGCAGCAGGGATCCTAGTTTGATCATAACATTAATATTAATGTAAACTTTAAGGGTTCGTTTATGGGGAAATATTATACAAATAACACTTATAATAATAGTAATCATCATCATGAGCATCTTGTGATCAGTGGAAATCGAGTAGGTCCACAGTAGCAGATGCAGTCACCAACCATGTGACTTCACAGGGCGAGAAAGCACAAAGGCTCCAGGGAAGTATGTCTCCCATACTTGGAACTTGAATGAGTGCGGCAGGCTTTTCAAGTTCCTCCTACCACCTTGACGCTTCATCAACCAGATTTTACTGCGCTACATTTACTCGACCAAACATCGGTACCCTGTTCACATGACCAAGCATATTCCTTTCACTGGATGCTTTAATGATTAATGGAGCAACGATTTAGGATATTATTCCTTTGTAGATAAATACTGGCAGTAAAACTGTATTTTATATAATTATTCTTAAACTTTCCAACTGATTTGAGCTAATCCGTGGAGAGTAGCACCAAATCTATTCTTTTTGTGATTTTGTTTCATGTGAAACTGTGTTGGATCCAAACACATTTTTGTGTTTGGATCCAACACAACACAATTTTGGTTGGAACCAAAATTCCACATGAAACAAAGACAACCTGAATTAACAAAAGATGAAAGGTTTCATACTAGGCCTATGTTGGTGTCCATGACAGAAAGGGCATATCCCCAAAAAATCCCCAATTCACTGCGTTGTACAGGCAATTCCAATTGAACTCACTAAATGTGATAAAATGTGTTATGCGAAAAAGTGTTTTTTCGTAAAGAATGCTTATGTAAGTGACAAAAACAATCAAATCAAATATATAGACAAAAGATGGATAGCTTCAAGTCGATTAATATGCACCCAAATCAGTTGATGCATATGTTTTTAAATAAAAGCTCTCTCTGTCGGTAAATATTAACTATTGGGGAAAATCACAATGTACTCAAGATGGATCTCCTTGATGCGATTCATTAGCACCCAAATTGGACTAAATCACACCAATTGTTGAGAAATAATCACTGGGTTCTTCAAACTCATCCAGTTCTTCCTCGCACAAACTCATCCAGTTCTTCCTCGCACAAAGGTCTATGTGGATATAAATGTTTTAAATGATTTATAAAATGGTTTTTGAGTTGTTGGGTTAATATGAAGGTTTGCGATGATGATTCCATATTATCCCCGACTTTTTGGGAATATAATTATGTTTTAAATAATGTAGTTAATAAGACAAAGTTTTGTCAATAGCCAATACACTATAACTGGATTAATTTAGTGGTAAAACCTCTTTCACAAGTGTTTTTCTCAGATTGCCTGTTGCATGTCAACATTTTATGCATTTTAAATGATATATTTGTAAAAGTGAACATGTGTTTTAAATAAACCCATTTTTCACTAGGAACGACTCCAACTGGTAAAAGTGGTCTGTATATTCAGAATCATTGACTGAACACGTTTTGCAATGAAGTCTATTTTCCTATACAATCTTTTAATATACATTTTAAGACTAGATTCCACAGTACTTGATTTTTTTTTTTAGTTCAAGTGTTGAATACTCAGACTTTTCAAGACAAGCCAAAATTGTAGTTAGACATTTTCCCGGCTGTACCTTTTCTCTTTTGGGGGCTACATTTGACTCCCAATGATTAACTGTCGTTATATCTTCCTGGTTTTTTGGGCTGGGCCAAGACTACTGAGCTGTGTCTGCTGTGTCCACTGGGGCCTTCAGGCCTGGCAGCAGTTTCTACGCCCCAACTACACCTGAGAGACAAAATGTTTTCAGAATAAAGATGATTGATGAAAAAATAAACCCAATGTAAGATACAGTATGCCTGTCTAAACCATAGAGGATTCATCCACAAATTGAAGAACGCCACTATCTCCATCAGTACATCACACTTCTGAAAACTTGAACAATGATCTCCTTCAGATAGAATCGGATAAGAAGCTTTTCTCCTGGTTTGACTTTGACACCGTGCTACGCCAGTGCCACTAAAATAGAGCCTGAGATCAGATTCACAATATTTCCTCGGGTGTCTGAGAGTACAGCCTGTCCAGGAGTTGACATTTTAAAACGATTACCTTAATGTTGAAAAATGTTCCAGCAGCGTTCTCATACATCTCTATCCCCAGTTCTCTCTTTTATAAGATATAGTAAATACCTTTTAATGGTCTTATCCTACATTGTAGCAGGAAAAGGTCAGAAATAAAATTCTGCCTGACACTGGAGATTTTTGCGGGGTAATTTAAAGACATGTCAAGAGCAACCTTTTCCTGGCAAGCATAGGAATGTTCCATATTTATTACATTTCCATTTGAATGGTATTAAGAGGAGTAAATGGGAGGCTGCTCTCTGAGTTGTAAAAGAAAAAGAAAAACGTACTTTGAGCGTAGTGGCTCAGGAGGAGCTCAGGATCATGAAACTTAAGTGGATCATGAATCACAAAATGGAGGGAACGTAGTATGGATGACGTAATATGAAAGTGAATAAACACGACATACCTGAATCAATACAGTATCAAAGCCTCTTCATTACAGAAGAAACTCAATAAAGCTGGGCATACCCTATTTAGATTTAGAACGTAAGAATAAATCGTCAGGATTGGGGTGCTGGACACTGCATGATCCGGTCGACACGTATGATTTGAGCGCTCATACTGTACAGCCCGTCGGCCCGTGTTCCACTTCCTTTGTCGATAAAGATTTGTGTGAAACATCCGGGGCAGTATGAAGATTGTCCGCTAGCAACACGCTAACAAAACAGAAATGAGCAGCCGGGATAATTTTTCCAGCCTGTCTGCTGAAACTTCTAAAAACTAGGCCTATGATGTTGCATATCCACTAAAAGTCCCCGAACCCCTGCTTTGTACAAGCATCTCCCTTGTTGAACTCTGAAGTTATGTCCACAGTATTATTCATTAAAAAAAAGCTCCCCCTAGTGAGTAAAATATGAACTGTTAGAATAAAACACAGTTACACAGGATAGATCTTCTGGAGTCATAGCCACCCAATTTAACTAAATCGGATCAATGGTCGACATTATGGGGTGAGACGTTTTGGAGATAAAGCTCTCCCTAGTGTCAGAAACATCCAAATTCCGTTTCTCAAAATAGACTTCCTCGCCGTAAGGTCTGTGAGGGTACAAAATTTGAAAGTGAGGGAAAATGATCCATGAAACCGTTTTATTCAGCGTTAAAAAAATCAACCTGAAGAAGTGGCGGACACAGCGGCGGCGATTATGATTTCATAATGTCCCTGACTGTTCGGGATATAAAAAGAGGCGGCGATTTAACTGGACTCTTAGGCAGCTTTGTCGCCGTGGACAGTACAGCTTGTCCATTATGAAGAGAGAATCGGAAGTAAGCTAAATCTGACTTTGTAGTGGAAACTCAATAGCTAGCACCGCTGTTGCAGCTAAGAATCTTTGTCTTTGTTTATTTGCTGTTGCTTCCAGCCATAAATGGCACCTCCTACTTCACGACTTGTTATTTACTAATTGATTGCGTGCATATTCGAGTCGGTCAAATAAACATTATGAATTGTATTTCCAGCAATAAGCGCTTTAGCACACAGACATACTGCCCAAAGCTAATTAGACTGTGGCAGTTTTCTCTTGTTATGTAGTCTCTTAAATCGTTATTGTGTTTGAACTCCTTTTGTTTTAATTAATTGATTTAGGTGGATGACATGAGGATGAGATATGAAACTTCTAAGAATGTCTGTGTCTCTTGTCTGTGTCTCTTTTCGGTTATCTCATGGACTAGGGGTAACTCTTTATCCAGAAGCAGGACACCTGCTTTAGAAAGGCCTTCAGCTGCAAGAAGAGGCTCTCAGTGACATCTTCGTTCCTTGTATCAGGTCAGTGTGTATATAAATCACTTATCACACTGGGCAATACACATAATCTAAGATCTACATATCATAGAAATATTCAATATTGTCTATGAACGTTCCATTACACTGTGTTTTTATGCCTCTGCATCTTTCAAAAATCGAGACATATTTTTCATTCAGTAGTCATGAAATAACACAGGGAAGCAGCCCAGTGGACTATTTCACGTATCAATCCTTTGAACAACGGGTGTTACTGACCAGAGGGACGTGAATATGATATTACAGGAGAAATAAGGAGATATATGATGATATGAATCTCATGTATCGTCCAGTCCTAGCAGAAAGTAAATTATATATATATCTTAATATCTTAATATGTCTTTTCACTGTCATTGAATGTGGGGAAAAAAAATACTGAAATCATTATTACCTCTCTTTGCCTGAGTTTAAGTTGAAATTTACTTGAAATTTAAGATTCTGAATTCACTTTGACAGGTGAAACACGTCTTTGGGTTTCCAGGATCTTATTGGGAGCACAGCACTGAGCGGGATAGTTATGGAGACCGAGCAGCCCTGACTTCTGTCCAACGGGCCGATTAACTATAATAACTATAATGGTTTGATACCATGAAGTGGTTGTGACTTTACCCCTGAAGACATTTGTTAGCACAATACAGAAGAATTACGTTAAACTGGTAACGATTAAACCTGTGTAAGTTCACAATTTTTGGTGAAAAAATGTCTAGTAGATTAGATTGTAATAACATACCACCTAATATTCCGTCATAGTCTGAATATCTTCTGTTTTACTTATAATTCCTTAATCTAACTTGATTTGATTTGAATCAAAGTGGAGTCCGAGTGGAGGAAGATCGCATAAGACTTCTTTGATAAGTGGCTGTGGACGAGAAACACATTTTCATCCAACCAAATAGTGGAAGCATGCATTACATTTATACGTCTCAATCAGGTTCTCCATCATACTGGTGATCGTTGCATAAAGCGTGTGCAGGAAGAGTGTGGGCAGAGTATCAGACCTGAGAGTTGCTATGGACAACAGCCTAAGTGTGCAAACACACCAGCATCTACTTCACGTCCTCCCTGATGATCAACACAGTCCACTACTGACGTCATGGTGCCCCACGTGTTCATTTGTGACGAGGCCTTCCCACTCAGAACAGACCTCATTAAGCACCATCCCTTTGGAAACCTAAACACGAATCAAAGAATCTACCACTTAACTTATAAGGGGCGCGTCAAGACGTTAAAACACCTTCTTTCTTTTTTTAAATTGCTTCAGAGTTTTTTGGAGCCAGCATTGGTCCGGAACCAGACAAGTTTGTGAAAGTAGTTCAGGCATTTTATGTTGATATGGTTTTGTGATCCAAAACTAAAGCCCTGCTTCCTTTTAGCTTACTCTGCTCACTCTGCCTTGGGAAATAAAACAAAGGTTCTTCAGGTCTGCGTCCCGACCCAGTGACAGACATCAAGAAACAGCTTAAATAATAAACTGTTTCATGAACAATTTAAAAAAATATTTTTGTAGTGTATATCACAAACAATGCGTTGAAATGCAACATGTACAGTCCAAAAATGGGAACCAATTTGCAGATGGCAGCACAAGGGGCAGAATACTGTTCAGTGAGTCATCGAGTCCATGCAACTATTCAAAAAACCATGTTAAAAAACATCAATCAATTCAAGAACCTCAAGGTACTGAAAAACAAAATAAATTGAAATCTTTCAAGTAGCGTACATAAGACACAGGAGACAACAAACTGACAGACAGGGGGGAAAACGCAGACTTAAATACAACTGTTAACAGGTGAGGACCAGAGAGCTTTCAGCTATTATGGAGGAGACTCCAGTAATTAGTAGTGACGCCCACGCTCAGAAAGACACGAAGAGAGAGGAAGAGAGAAAGGAAAGGTATTGCAAAGTGAGACATAAGGATTGAGGGGAACCAACAACAATAAAATAAAACAGGAAACATTACCGAACCCAGAGCACAAACCTTCCAAATATAGGAAAGCATCAAAGTGACATTCATTCATTATCCGTAACCAGCAAGTGAACATGCCAAAGTACTCACAAGTTTAACATACAATTCTTCATCACAGTAGTCATTAAAATCATTGTGATGAAGCATGAAAAAAGTGCAAAAGAAGCCATAAACCTGAGCCAACACAGGCTAGAATGAGGTTTAATACCGAGGTATATTTTCTACTAAGAAAGACTGTGGTTGCGGCTCTGTTATGGGGACTTTTGGGCCAGTTGGCTCTGGGGCCGGAGGCCTTGCTGGGTCTAATATCGTGGCTCAGCTCCATAAAGCTTGTACCTCGCCTGACCTGGATGGGGTGCCATAAATAGCATTCCTTCAGGTTGATGCTGGCTGAAGGCCAAATGTCCCCTTGCCTGGTCAGCCTGCAGGTCAAAGGTGTCAAACTCAATCACAGAAGGGACCGAAATCATAGATGGAGACCACATCCAGGGCCAAACAGGTCCCCAATTTGCCATGATTAATCTCAGGTATTATGAGAATTTATTCTTATTTCATTTACTGATTTTATAGAAACAGAAAATACTTCAATTTCAGATAACATTCCAAAAAGATCAGTATAACTAATTTTTGTTTCTCCCTCTCTATCAGCAGAGTTTCACAGAATAAATTCCAATGAAATGTTTTATTCAAAGGCATCAACAAAAGCCAGCAGACTATATTTTTCAAGAAAGCAGACTACATTTGAAATTAATCGCTTTTTTATTAACAATATCAACCAAAATGAACTTTGAATAACCCTTGGTAAAAGGTTGGGCTCGTTTAGCCATTTCAAAAATTAAAATGGTCTCAAGGACCTTGAGTTTGAAATGTGTGATCTAAGGCTACGTTGCGCAGGTTCATAATGTTTCTTTTAACTCTGAGTTACTCTGTCCTCTGTGCCATAGCTCATTTGCCAATTTTTGGACAAATACCTCCTTGCTGTCAATACTTGACAAACTGTTATTAGCAATTGCTGTTAATTAGCAATAGTTTGGCCAACACACAATCATCATCATCAGAGCATGTTCCCTTTCTTGTTAGTACAGGGTTTTTTGTGGGTCTAGCTATGGCCAGAAACCATCCGGGACATTTCAGTGATGTCACTTGATGTCTCAAGCGATACACCTTCGTTTTCCATTTACCCTTATCCTCTATGTCCAAAGATTCCTCCATGTCCAGCTGTAGAAAAATAGCAGAAGTGAAACCACAGGAGGAAAAACTGTTGAACAAAATGGGCAGATTTCTTCTATTGTCAAAGGTTAGAATAACTTAAAACATATAATAAGAATGATTCGGACGTCCAGTGTATCACAAAGGGCTCAAGGTGTCAAAAGTATCCTTCTCTGCTTGGGTGTCAGTGGCATCTTTCCACTGCCAATTTTCATAGTGTGAGAACTTTGAAACACTGCAAGAAAACTTTTGGAAACTTTAAAGTGTAATTTACGGGTGGCAGAGTATACTCTTCGAGGTGCCACCTGCTCACCAGGACCGATAACCGTTCATGCAAACCCTCACTGACAGATGGAGCAACCATTGGGAGCACGTAGGGCAGCTGTTCCTTTAATTTGTTTTGAGGCTTTGCTTTTTCAGAAGGTGCTCGTGAGGCAAGACTCTTTAATAAATAGTAAGGGGACTGGTAGCAAATATTAAGTTTCTTCATTCAAAGCAAACCTGCAACTTTGGAGTTGGCAAGTGGATGGGTACACATTTGAGAATGCTCTCCAACCAGTCATCGGCAGATTACTCGACTCACTGCTTGGTACAAGTACTTGATCAAGTACTTCTTGTGCTAGAATTATCTAACCTGCTTGCGGTATCTTCTCTTCTCCTTTGTGCTCATCATTCCTCTGTGTCTCACTCCTTCTGTAACCAACAGCCAATCCCTCACAGCGACAATCAGACCAAGCCATCTTCCTTCAAACTTGCATCCTAGTCCCTGCTCAGGCTTCTTTTTGGGTTGAAAAACCAGTCAACAATAACAGAGATGTTCTAAACTTAGCTGTGATTGCAGGAGACACTGAGGCTGCATTAGTGCTACTTTACAACTGCAGATTACCAAAGAAATACAGAGGAGTGGGTCCGCAACCCGTTTGGGAATATACCAAGCAAATCCTTCATGTCAGTGCGACAAGAAGATAAATTCATATGAGATGAGATTCTCAACATGTCTCAGTGAAAAACAGATAGGACCTAAGGAACACACCAAACCTTCTTCTTGCCTAGGGCTTCTTCCAATGGTGCAGTGACTTTGGTGAGATCCAAAGTTTTAATGTAATGCAACTGTGGCACAAGATGTAGAGCCGCAGTCCCGCTATCAGAAGATCAAGGGTTGATCGCAGGACTGCCCCTGTATTACAATTAACAACAAAAACATGGCAACATATAACTGTGGCACAAATTGCTGAAAATGTTAATGCTGGTTCTGTTATTAAGATTTGAGGGCATTGTTGAGCAGTTTTGGCAACAAGTATTAGGCAGTTGTAATGTTATGACTGACTGAATGGACTCATTATGCAGTCAGCATGAATACTATGAGTGATAAGCCAGTCCATGATGCAAAAAAGGTTGGAGACGCCTGAAATAGAGGGAGGGTAAGTTTAGAATTTAGACATTTTTTGATGAAAGATATACGTCAAATAGATTCAACTCACAATGATTATCAATGGGATGTTAAAAAGCAACCAAATGGGTTTTATAGAAATAGAAAAGTTAGAAGACAGGTACATAGCAAAATGACCTTGTCAATTTAAGAAAGACAATGTCATTAAAAAATTGAGGTGGTGAATTAGTTTGATTCCTTTGTTGTAAATTCAGCCCCACATCTTTCAAAATCTATTGAAATTCAAATCTGTGTTTAAATGCAGTCACTTCTACCTCACGTACCTCACGTCTGGAGAGACGTGAGGTACGTGAAAAATGAAATACTCACTAAGATAAGAGATAAAATATTAACTGATTATAAAAGGATTGGTATGAAGACAGTGAAAAAGACCATTTATTAAATCATTAAATTGTTAATTTGAATTCGTACATCCAATTTTTATCAATAGGATTAGAAAAACCACAGTAGACACATAAAAAGAGCAATAGTACTTTAAGTAGTGGAGATATTTATACCCCTGAAAAAGTCGGAGATATTATGGAATCATCATTGCCGACACATAACCCGCAGATCCTTGTTCCAATGGAAACATGCCTTTCATTCTTGATACAATAAAGGTGTTTAACAGAACCCACCCTTTAACGTCTTCATCCAGACTGCATCACAGTCTCTGTTTGCACTCTCATTTTAAAACCTTACTGTTCCTGTTTGTCCTGGAGCTGTGATGATATTCACAAGAATGTCAGTTGAAGTTGCTTCTAAACACAGTGCTGTCGCTATTCGGTCAGATTATTGTCTACTGCCAACATGGAATGAATTCAATCATACTGCTCACTAGTTATAACAACCTTTCTGTTAATGATATAGTGTGGATCTGTCTGAATTTTCATCAATGTTTTCTGTGACTTTATACCAGATTAATTTAATGAATAGGACCATGAGGCAGAGGATTCAGACAGTCAGAGGTTCAAAAATGTCCGACTTGCTAGCTTGTCCTGAGATCCAAAATGTACCACGGAGAGGGGCGAAAAGCCCCGGGGGCCGTTGGTGAACAGGTGGTGTTTGAGGTATATTTTTGAAAATGTCCATAGATGAAGCATTGTGGATTGCAGGGTGGATATAGTTCCAGAGGGTGGGGGCTCCAACACTGTAAGCTCTATTTTCAAAAGTCTTCAGTTAGGGGTTGAGAGCAGATCCAAATCTCACATCCAAATCCGAGGACCGCAGCCTCAGGAATGGAGTATAGGGATGGGGGATGTCCGTTAAGTACGGGGGCGAGGACATCCCCCATCCCTAGGATAAATTGAATCTAATTTCACCTGTCAGCAAGGAAGATAGACTCTAGCGCGCCCACTCCATGTGCTCTTACTAGTCATCCAATACTTTGGACTGCAGCTCATGCAAGAAGACAAAGGGACAATCTCCACCATGGCCAAGTCATTGCTTAATAATTTGAATCAACTGACTGGAGTGAGGACATTTAATTTACTGATCAAGAACTGCAAGACATATTTCTGTTAAATTAAATTATTTAAAAATTAACGTAGTCACGGATATCCCCACAAAGAAGCAGTAGCTGGCCAGACCAAGGACAGCAGACCACTCCATGTCACATGGATATTTCACCAATATGCTCTCACCAGCGGATAAAGCCATGGTTCCTTCCAATCTAACCCAAAAGCCAAGCAGGCTCATAGCACTCTTTTATGACCTCAGAAGGTACCACCACATAAACTAATCTAGTTTATCAGTGAAATAAATATCCCTCTCTCATTTAGATTTGTAAGATAGTAAAGACAATAGTATTTCTGTTGAGACTTCAAATGACAGCACAGGGGAGAGCCAGGGCACAGCATGTGTTACTATAGAACCCAGTGACTCCACAAAGCCAAAGCAATCACATTCCCGATGCATAGAAACACAAACTCTTGATTACAGATTGTTGACATTCCAAGAGACATGGCTACGTCACAGTCCATCAGTGAAATGAGTCCTGTGTTTTCTCCTGCAGCAAAGGATTTCCAAATGATCTCTGAAGGCTTCAGAAATGGTAAAAAAGCCTTTGAAAAAATTCATAGTGTCAAAATCCCAATACCACCGCCCGCTATGGGACTGTGAGCGTACACCAGCCAAATCCAATCACTGCACTGTAATCCACCGAATGTGCTGGACAGCAAGAGATTGTGAGGCATTCCATAAGGAAAAATGTTTAGTTCTGTGTGTTATGGGGCAAGACAGAGACTAGCCTCAAGACGCCACACTGATGAGAGTGGCAACCTATGTCAGCTCTTGAAACTTAAGGCAGAAGAGGATAATCCCATTTTACACAATTGGTTTTCAGAGCGTAACACGGTGTAAACAAGCCTCAAATCCCAGAATGAATTTCTCAACACCATGTCCATTATGGTGATACAAGACATCTCAACCGAGATTAGGTCTATTCTTTTTCTTTTTCTGTTTTCCGTCATTGTTGATGGTACAGTGTCTTAGAACAAAAGGCCGAAGTATTGCAAAGGTGGTAGCTGAGTTGCTGTTAAGGGCTCAATATGCAAATGTTTGGCTTACGTGTCCTATGTGCAGTGCACATAGAGGCCATCAGTCCTCTATGTGCACTGCTGCTCCGCCGCCCCACTGACCCGGGACTGCCTTTCTTGTGTCCACCAGTTTGCTATCCTCTTTGGCTAGTCAGGAAACTTTAACAGCATGTTTGGGTTGGCTTAAGTTCAGTGGGTACAGTGGCAGTCTCCCTATCAGAAAGTAGCAAGTTCAAGTCTCACCAGGGTCTACTTGTTGTAGTGTCCTTGAGCAAGACCCTGAAAACCCTAGCTCCCCCAGGCGCTTCAATAAGGCTCCCCCACTGCTCCCTCAAATGCAGAGAAATAATTTCACTATAATAATATACATTTAATTAATAAAGCGCTTTTCAAGGTACTCAAAGACACAAAGTTAAAAACAACATAAATAGAAAAACAATTGTTAGAGGTTAGAAGAGAAATATAGTAAAAATGTATAAAAACAATATTAAAACATTTATCACAGGTTAAAAGCTGTTCTAAAAAGGTGGGTTTTGACATGTGATTTAAAAGTTGCAGTAGTCAATTCTTGATGAAATGAATTTGTGGATTAGAGTTTCGGCAGCGGAATTGCATTCATTGACTCGATTGTGTTGGTGAGACATTTTACTGGTAAGCGAGGCTGAGAAAACGGAGGGGGAGAGAGATTTGAGATTTCTGAAGGATATTGTGAGTTTGTCTTTTGGGAATTGGATGGGGATATCGATGTCCATGGTGATTGCAAGATGGTCCGAGATATTGAGGTTGAGGCTTGAGAGTTGATGTACTGTAAGACCAGTGGAGCAGACCAGATTTAGGATGTGACCACGCCTGTGAGTGGGGAAGCTGACGTGTTGTGTAAAGTTGAAGCAGTTTAGAAGTTCCAGGAATTCTATGGCAGAATTGCAGTCAGTGTCGTCAATGTGGATATTAAAATCACCCAGGAGCAGAACAGAAGGTGAGATGGCACATAGGTGGGTTAAAAAATCCGAAAATTCGGAGAAAAAGGAGGAGTTGGGCTTGGGTGGGTGGTAAATAATGGCAATGACCAAGGGGTTAGGTACAGAGAGTTTGAATTCAAGGTGTTTGAAAGAGTGAGTGGCAAAGATGGAAATGGTTGGGGGCAGCAGCAACACCACCTCCAGGCCCCTCGAGACGAGGTTTGTCCATGTATGAGAATCCTGAGGGTTTAGTCTGGTTTAGTGAGAAGTAGTCCAGGAGTTTGTGCCAGGTTTCCGTGAGACAAAGGAAATCCAGGTTAAAATCAGCTATAAAATCATTGAGAATGAGGCTTTTGTTAAAAGGGCCAGCTTACATTTAGTAGCTGGTGATTGCATACTGTTACATTTTATGTAACAAAGATTGTTTTTGTTACAACCTTTTAAAGTCAAGTGTGGAGACCGAGGAGTCTGCTGAAGCGGCCGATACCGCGGCCAACTGTGGGAATGGGACCTGAGATAAAATGGACTTTCCGCAGTGCTTTAGGGAATTAAAAAGCAGATTAAAATCCAATTTGGTCAACTCAGACTGTTTAAAAGCTGTGTCATTTGTTCCCACGTGGATTATGACTCTTGTAATTGAGGACGGGAGTGAAGGCAGTAGACCCAAGAGCTTTTTATGAATGACAGAGGCTGTGGCACTGGGAAAACAATGTGTGACTGGTTTAAAAAAGCCCACATTCCTGGTTATGGAATCACCAATAATCGATGTTAGAGGGGACAAAAGACGCCGAGGGGCTAAAGGCTGGACAGTGTGCGTCGCGTTCACCGATGGAGGGTGGGAGCGGGGGACAACAGCAGCGAGGGGGCTCCAACCTACCCAGCCGCGGTGCTCCTTGCTGAAGAGCCGTATACATGGCGAGGGGTGAACTGCTCGCAGGCGGGTCGTGAGAAGGGGGCGTGCCGTTGAGAGTGGCGGTCAGCAGAAGAGATGATCGGCTTGGACACAGTCGTGGAGAATGGAAGCGGCGACAAGGGGCCTTACGATTCTGGAGACAGATGGGATACGGTGACCAGCGAGTGGGGGAAAGTCCTGCTCATCCAGAATGGAAAAATTGTTGGTCAGCTGGAGGGCCTGAGATGGATGGGGACGAGGGCGAAGCTTTCCGCTATGTTGACTGGTTCGCGCTGCAGACCGTGACTCCTTCAGAGTAGGAGTGGAGCTAACTAGGGCCTTGGGTTTAGCTCCCAGCTGTGTCCAGTGGTCTGCAGCCTGGGCAGCCTCGGAATCGAGCCAAGGGACATTCGAGTCCTGTTCCCCGGCGGTTGTGGTGTTGTCAGTGGGGACCATGGTAACCAGAGTCCAGGATCTGTTCTTCGTCTTTTATCTGATACAGGATCGATATTTTTCCTTCCAGCTCTGAGATTTTCTGGCTCAGGCTGAGGCAGCTGTTGCACCTGGAAGGTGAGGTGAGTGGAGGCTTTATTTAGAAGATACTTCCAAGTGACTGACTTGTTGTACTGTGCATGTGCATCTATGTGATAACAAGTTGGACTGTGTTGAATTTCTCTATGAGAGATCTTCTACAGAAGAATGAGTGGGTACTCAGCAATCTAAAAGAGATGTCAAATGGCGCATTTAAGAAAGCTTCAACTGCCAGTGCCTTATTTAAATACATCTCCTTCGTGGAGAACTGGAATGCCTAAACATTTCACTTTGCATACCAGGACTGATCCTGGTATGCAGGCTGCAATCGATTGTGTGAAATCTTCTCTTCATGAAAAGAGAAACGACAAGAGCTACAAAATTGGTTGACACCATTGCATTCATTGACTCGATTGAAAGAACGCATTAAAGATGCCTTCCTGGTAATGCAGTGGATAACTACAAGGCAGAATTCTTTAAAGTTTTGGATAGTGTGGAGGTTCACTCTCCCAATCAACTGGAAACATGTTGGGCTTAACGGAATTTTCGGACGCAGCTCTCTCTCGGTTTATACGGCGAAGGCTTGACACAACTTTTTTATACAAACTATATTCTCACAGTATAATATTTAGCTCCTGATATAGAGTTCAGAGACTGCTGCCTAAGACTGAATCTCCATCCACAGAGTGCATTTTCATAAGTCATCTACATGGGGCAACTCTCCTGAGGTTAGTTGAGCAGTCAATCAAAGTGGGCAGAAGCAAATCACAGTTGGGTCATAAAAGAAATACTTACAGAAATAATAGCTGGAGTCAAGCATAAATCAATCGACTTTTCCCTTTAGATGTGTGAAGACGAGGATCGGTGATGGAATGATGGAATGTCAGGCAGGAAGGCATTCTGTTTAATAAAACAGGCAACATTTGCAGAGGTGTCAGCTATGCTGCAGCAGAGCCCCTGGGGTCTCACAGAGGAGGGAGCTATGAAGAGCTTAAAGGCAAAATATCACACTCTTTTATTACAAGCTAATATAGTTTCTAGTGGTCTTAATGAAATGTCGCTGACATTGCTTGGTTGAAATACCGATGGGATGAGCAACCAAAGCTCCCCTCTCAATCAGCTCTAACAAGCTGACTTGGTGCGATCGGTTGGAGTGTAACTTCTTCATATACATACAGTTTCCATAGCTACTCTTTTTTTTGGGATTTTGGAATTTTAGAACCCAACGATTCAAAAAAGGATGTTTCTGGGTTTAATTATAAGCTTTCAATTTTCAATTTCAATTCTATTTTATTTTTATTTTTTTATACACGAAAAGTCAGGGATAATAGGGAGACTTCATCGCCGCGGCTCAAAAAACTATGTCATGGATTTATTTTATAGACCTCATTGTGACGAAGAAGTGGAATGATTTTAGGAAAGGTCGGTTGTACACTTCTGACACTAGGTGGCATTTTATCTCCAAATGTTTTAAGGCCATAACTTCTCAACAATCGGCCTGATTTGGTCCAAATATGGTGCATATTAATCGACTAAAAGAGATTCATCTCTTTATATCATATATTAGTCTAATATTTTATATGTTACTCACTAGACGTAAAACATTTTTTTCTGACATACCCTCCTAACCATTAGTCCGATTTAGTTCAAATTTGGTGCATACGGATTGATTCCAGGAGATCTGTCTTTTGTCATATTTTTGTCATGAGGGGAAAAAAGTGCAAACCTCTGAACCTGAAGATCGGAAGGTAGCTGGTTTGAGTCCCAGCGGGGTCTACATGTCGTAGGGTCCTTGAGCAAGACCCTGAAACCTCAGCTTGCCCAGGCGCTTTAGAACAATAGTTTCACCATGTTGCACTGTCTATGACTGTTGGTAATCAATAACGGACACATTATTATTATTATCTTCATGTGTTCATTACGTTTTCTCACCCTCCTAGACTGACTGGTCTTCTCTTGCGCCTTCCACTTCTGCGTCTCTGTTTAGCCCACCGAGCCCTCAGTATAATATTTTGGCACACCTGGATACCACTGCCACAATTATGCCAACGATGTTACTGATTCTCATGTTTTTCGCCTTTACCTGACTGAACAGCTGCTCACTGGACCAGTTCCTCAAAACGATCCAGAAATACCACCAGGATTTCAAAAGTTGGTGGGCCGTGATATCAGAATAGCTCATCTTTCTCATTATGAGGCATACAAAGGTTGATACTAAGGCCTTGTCCATATGAGTAGGGGTATTTTTCTCTTTTGCCCACATCCAAACGCTATAAAACGGTCACAATAAGCTGAAAGTCTTCACACTGGAAGGAGTTTTTCATAGTTTCACCTTGGTGTGATGTCACAGAATGCACCGGTATTGCACTTACCATACTCTTTCTTTACGATGCTTATTAGTGCAATTGATCGTTCTCATGTGGATGGTTGTATTTTAAATAAAGAAATCCCAGCTTGTGTGTGGACTCGGTCTAAAACTTTTTGATGTTCGATGAAGACATTTTACTTGCCCGCAATAGTTTCTTTGCTCCAGACAATAATATATAGATATAGATATATAGATATAGATATAGATAGATATAGATATATATAGATATAGATATAGATATCTATATCTATAGATATCTATATCTATAGATATCTATATCTATAGATATCTATCTATCTATAGATATAGATAGATATCTATAGATATAGATATAGATAGATATAGATATATATATAGAGAGAGAGAGAGAAAAAAAAAGGCAATGAGAATGCAAGCAGCGCACTGAGGTGTCAATCATCACATATTTGCCAATCCAACCACTTAATTTCAAAAAGTTATCGCTTATAATATTGTTGCTGATCACTGTATATTCTTCACAGCTAGAAACCAGTCATTTTCGCAGACAATTTGAAGACATTTATGTTCACGTTACCTCATAACAAGGGAAATCTCTGTCTGTAGACTAAATGAAATTACCTGACACTGAACCACATGATCCATCCTTGAACTTGTGAGACACCAGTACTACTTGTTTAGAGCTCTGAAGACGTCTGACTGTGTTATGAGTGATGCTACAGCTGCATCTTTCTCAAACTCTCCTGTGCAGCTGTTGGACCACTGCACAGGATGTGAATAGGCCAACATACAACTGTTCTGATTGGTCCAGTAACTTCATGAATGGTATCCTCTACTGTTTACACAGGAAACAATTGATGTGATCTTTTGTGTGTCCAAATATGCATTTAATATCAATAGGCCTATTAATTTACAAGATCCCCCAAAAAGGCTGTGCCTGAAATGAATGACAAGAAGAACAAGAAGTAGAAGAGGATACAATGCTAGATAAAGAAATCCATGAGTATGGACTGGCAGATGTGCAGCAACAATAATCCTTGAAGTAGAATCTGACAGTCCGGATGGAAGTACGTAGAAGTAATCCCAGACGGTAATGGTGCTGATGGTGTGAAGGGTGAAGTCATATCCCAGATTATAAGTAGAAGACATCCAGGAAGATCCACTGATCTGCAAAGACGGCCAGTGGTGCTGACATACTTTATTCAACTCATCTTGGTTGCCTTCTTTTACCAGTAGCAGATTCTGCTGCTGTAGTTAAAACATGTTTTAATTTCTACTAAATTTTTATCACAGAGATCTTAAATATTTCCTTCTATAACAATAAAATTATAGATGTTCAATCAAAGCTTTGTCTTCCCACATATAAGTAATCTTATCACTAAATTTTGACAGTATATTCAGGCACCATCTACCTATGTTGATGCCGTTAGCTTAGCAGCTAGTAATGGTTTCTCTCTCATGTTTTTGTGTGTCTATCTGGTAGTAGCTTCTAGTCTCTCACCTGCCTGATTCCACCTCCACAGCTGCAGTCCATCCCCTGATTTCTCTTGATAAATCCCAAACTAAATATGACGCACCTGTGTGACCTTCTTGGCCCGCCCACAGTTGCCTATTAATAGACAGCATAATGCCCCTGCTTAATATTACTGCTGACTAAATTAATGAGGAGCATCATGAAGAAATCACAGTGACAAACAAAAATAAACAACATTTCACACAGTGTGTAGTTGAAGTTCTTGTTAGGGAGGTGGGAAGAAGGAAGTTAACATTATTTAGAGGACACTCTGCTCAGAAGGTCGGACTGTGTCAGAGATAAAAAAATAAAAAAATAAATTGGTATGACCTAAAAGTGGATGCAAAGAAGCACACCATGTTACATCGGCAGAATGTGTGTGACGGGTGGTGGAGAAGGGAAACCAGAGCTCATCCCATTTGATCTGAATCTGGCTGGCATTCTGGCTGGGAATCTCTCCTGAGTGGAGTTGTGATGGAGAGGGAGGAGGACACTGATTCCATCCATTGGCTGATATTAGCACTTTACTAAAACATTTGGAAAATAACTTATGTAATTTCCATTCCTCTGGTTGTTTATAGCAGATACAATACATTTATAGCGTTTGCCTCAAAGGTGTGGGGTAAGTGGTCGGAAGTCCAGGCCAACATGACCGTTTGTGTCACATTCTTCATCTGTGTTACGTTGTGAAGCTCAAACACCCCCCTCAGAACTTTGCTGACCTTTTTGTTGGGTTTGTATAGCAGGATTTCTTCTGAGGCATCTAGACATCGTCTTCTACCCTTCAGGAGCCTCATGGTGGCTCCACAACTGTGCATACCTGGCTGTGGCACAAGTTGACGTTCCTCTCCTTTGCACTCTTTGGGTTTAAGGGGTGAGCAGCCACTGCTTGTTGGGATATGTACTCTCCCCTAGGTTATTGAACAGGTTAGATCACTGCATTAGAGGAAAGGTGATGTTTGTAGGAGTTTTCCATTGATTATTGTTACCTAGAAGCCTTCCATCACATGCCTGTAAGGAAACTTTATGTACGGGTGTGACAAATCAATTATACCTGCTCAAGACTTGTGGCCTAACAGGGTTGAAGGTACGCTGGGTTATTTCAAACATGTCCCCCAGCTCCCTCTGAAAAGTACCAGTAGCCAGAAATTCGAGCATTGACGGGATTTGAATTTGACATTATGTGTCACTAAACATTGTGATAACTCTTCTTTTTATACCCACCTGTTTGATAGAACCCAAAAACCTACAGGTGTGGAAAAATCCTAATGGTATATAAACTGTTCTGTGCGACAACATAGCAATCATGATAATAATAACAACGTTATTTGTATATCAGCTGTCGAAGCATGGTTACAAAGTGCTCTTCACAAACACCTTCAAAACATAACACGTGTTCACACTATTAAGCTAAATATACTATAGGCAATATAAAAACCAATAAACCAAACTATGCACTTGCATTGGACTTGCATCAAAAAAGACTTCTGTTTAAACGTCTTTTGAGAGACTGCTTACTTTTTTAGCTATGATGATGTATTTCAAAAAGCTATACATATTGTTTTTGAAACATCTGAGTGTTGGTTTGCAATGACAGATATACTGTTATTTTTGTGTGAAACTAGCTTTGAGTGGTTGTATTTGGATTAATTTTTGTAAAATGGTATTAACATGCGTAGTTTCTCCAGTTTCTGTGTGTACGCATTTGGTCAGAGTTTGCGTGGAGGACCACGCATTTTCTCGCCGAACTGACCATTGTTGGCACAGCTGTCAGCCGGTTGGTAATGATGTTTTCCATCTTGCTGTCACCAATTGCTCCCTGTTGTGGTCTCACAGTCACATTCCTCTAATTTCAGACTGCCTGCCCCATTTGTGGATCCACGCCAGCGATTATCCTGTCCCTTCTGATTGTAACCACTCGCATCTTGTTAGTCCCGGCTCCCCAGGGTATTTAATCTGTGCTCCACATTCCTCTTGGGCCAGTTCATGTTTACCTTTGTGTCACTCATTCCAACTCCCAATGTTCCTCGGTATTTGTAATTAGATGAAACTTTTACAGAGTTTTACCAGCTTTTTACTCGCCTGTGGTATTTTGGATCTGTTTGACCTGCCTTTACTTTTAATAAAGAGACTTTAATATTATCATCTGTGCCATGCTTGACCCATCTTAAGAAAAATAAATTTGAATTTGAATTCTGAAGCCTTGAATTATCTTCTACCTTGAGGTTCATATTTAATTACACAAAAGATTGCAAAACTCTTCTAAATGTGATTTATAAACTTAATTCTGACAAAAAAAAAAACAGATAATGGCCGGGCCTATTTTCTCTCTAATGTCTACCACCATGTTGCCATGGAGAAGGAAGCTTGTATCTACGCAAGAACAACCAGGCCCACCTTGTCAAATCCTCTACATTTAGTTGTTCATGTATTCTCCTCCTCAAATGTAAATGTAATGTTATGTCCAAACAAATGCTTATATAACTAACATAGTAAAGCTACACATGAGTGGAAAAGTACAATGTGTGTTTTGGACAACCCCTTAAACCAGTCATAGGTTTCTGACCTGTTGTAGACTCGGGTCAAGGTCATGGTGACAGAGCTTGTTCCAAAGTTGTTTTGCTCTGTAGCTCATCTCTTCTCCTTCTTCTTGGATAAATAGACAAAAACAACTGGGAGCGAAGAAAAAAAGAAAAGCAGCATCAGACGCCATGATGGGAGATGTCTTCGGGCAAACATCTGATTTACAGCTCCGGGTGTCTGTGCTGATCAAGCGCTATTGATTGAGCCATGAATGAAGCTGAATCAATGAGTGGAGACCTTCAGCAGGGCATGGTGTTCATAAATGTGTTGGTTAGTGGCTGAAGACTCTTATGGTCATGTCCCTTCTCTCACATCTTTGTGCTCCGGCTTTAGAGTTCTATTTAGTTTTCTCTCATCCTTGCACTGGTTGTTTGAGCGTGTAGGCGGCAATCGAAAAGAAAGGTTGTGGTTGTTTACACCGTCAGAGAGTAGGTGTTGTCTCCTTAACCTAGCTTGAAATAAGTGAAAGAAGATTTTCTCTAATTTTCTCCATGCAGTAGCTGCTGCTCAAAGGAGAAATATTGATTTTCATAATGCTACACTATTTGATACCTAAATAATTCATCTGAGTGACTTTGACCGGCCTGGTGCAGTTGATGGATAAGAGGTTGAATTGTTGGCGTCTATAGCATTATTTGAATGTTGGTGGGAGCCGGGGCCTTGTCTGGGATAATGAGGTGGATCTTGATGAATGTGGTTGGCTGATGTATATATTTACTGATAATTATATGTATTCTAGAGATGTGGATGCCTTCATTTTTGTTATGGCCAGCTGTACATGTGTGGGATGTTCTGTATGTATGCTTCTGTGACTTGGTATGTTAAAACTGATCTGTGTGAGTGAGACCTCCTTCTTTAAGTAGTAGCTATGTGAAGTAAAAAAGAACCAGGACAGAAGATTGCATGATAGCTGATGCCACCCAGGGACTGAACTATAAAACCATCGCTTAAGCAGGAAGTCTGACTATTTGTAATTACCGATGGTTCCAAGGATCCTGAAACTGGACCCACATTAGAAGCCTGTTTCATCCCAGAATAGGAACTAAATATGAAATAGAGGACGGATCATGCATTAGTATATAGTGTGGAAATATTAGCAGTAGTATTAGGTTTGCAATGGGTTCCTCTTGGGATAACGACCAAAACAACATCACAATAGCATCAGATAGCAAATCAGTCCTAACAAGCATTCAAACCGGAAAAAATCTAGTAGGTAGGATATTATAATTGAAATATATAATAACAAACACAGATAACACAGAAAAGATGAGGATGTTTCTTTCCTCTGGGTTCCTGCCCAGGTAAGAGTGGAAAGCAACAAAGTACACATATTAGCTAAACAGTCAATAAAATCAAACGCAGTAAATATAGAAATACCATTGAATGAAGTTGAGGTCAAATCTTGCAGAACATTGACACAGGAAGGCAACCTGTCCAACCAATCTACTGCTCCATACTCACGTCCAGTAGGTGTCAGTAATGCTCCTGTAAGTTGGATGCCAACTGCCAAGGAACATGCCCCCCCCCCCCCCCCCCCCCCCCCCCCCCGACATTCGTTTAGACTCTGAATGTGCTGGAGGGTTTACTAAGAATCACGTTAATCAGTGTTGTTTAGTGTGTTAAACTAGTCCTAGTGTTTATGTATATTTCTGTTTATAGACATCACCATACTCAGTTTTTCATACAAAGAAGTTAGCCTGGGTTTTGTTTGCTCTTTTGGCCTGGGTTCACCCTGAATACCCTGAATTTCCCTTTTTTCCACTTCATTTTGTCTAAATAATACGTTCACATCTGTATAATACTTATTGTATTTCGCACTCACATTGGAATTTCAGGTTTTCTTTTTGTATCTTTCTAAATTGTAAATAACTTGTGTGACAATAAATTATTTTAAAAAATTGTTACTTCCATGTACATGTCCCATTCTTATTTTATGTTCCCATCCTGCTAGACTTTGACCTAACAATCATCCTTGTCATCTTTCGCAAGTGCCTCTAGGATGTTTGGATAGATGTCTTTGATGACCCAGATTTATCGGTGATTGGTTTGCGTGCAAGTCTGCAGTTGAATTGTGCTCATTTTAAAAACTCCCTCAGGCCAAGGTGAGACTTATGAGTTCCGGGCGGGGATATCCTTTGGAGATACGAGAATGGCGATGGTCCCTTTCTCAAACTCCCTTGTAACAGTTTTTGGAGTTTGAGTTGTAGCTTGACTTTTTGAATTTCGTCAAGATGTCTTGGTTAAGTCCTCGATCCCTCCTGTATGCTGCATGACAAACAATGCATGATGGGGCTTAACATATGGATTAGCTAAGGGAGATGGCTCTGAAATCTTGCCAACTGTATGAAATAGACAGTTCTTGGCGGTTCGTTGTATAGAAGATCCGGCAACTGTTGTAACTGTTGTACTGGGCATCGTCATAGCAATAATAAAAGTATTTTGTTTGATTTTTTTCATGTCTATGTTATGTTTACATTTTAAATTAGGAGCCAGAAGCAGACTGAGACTCACAGTTGGCTATGACAGAAGGTGCTTTTAATAGCTCGTAATAGCTCTAGGTGTGGCGCTGGAGAGATGAGGGTGGATGGTGGTAACGGGAACTAGCTGGAGACGGATCAGTACTGACGGAGGGATTTGAAGTTGTGGGAGCAGCGATAGCAGAAATGAAGTTGATGCAGGTCTCCCGAGCACAAGGAAAAAGTAATTAGCAAAGGAACACCCACGGGAAATCACAAGAGGAGTTAACACCAAGTAATGAGTCCAACCGATATAGCTAATGATCACCTGGTGAAGGACGGTCGGAGAACCGGGGTTGTTGTCCTCCTGAAGATGGATGGGTTGGAGAGAGGACCGCTGACAGGTAAGTGTGGCCAAGCCCACAGCCACATGTGCACACTAAGGAAGAGAGAAAGACGGAGTGGGAGGGATGAAATGGGGAAAAGGAAAACACTCTGGGAGACACAAGGGAGTCTTGTGTAAGAAACACTCCCAAAGAACTCAAGATGTATTTATTACATTTAAGCTGTTTAGATGCAATCTTTCTGCACTCACTTGAATCACATTCTGCTTATTCATCAGAATAAGAATAAAATGCCTGTATTTTGAGCATTAATGGACAAAGTTGCTCCTTTGGAACCATTCATTTGTATACAATGTTAACAATACACAAATGATGAACTGACCTCAACAGTAATGGACGGTATCTGTTGGTACACTGATCATGAAATCTCAACCAACAACTCCAAAACATACTGAATACGTGTGACTACTGCAGTATATCACCTGATCGGGAAGCAGACTTGCTGCTACAGTTCCATCTAGTGGGCATGTAAGTCCCGATAGGGAAGCCACAACAATGTCTCACACTAGAAATATTGCAACAGAAATGTGATTAAATTAAAGTAAATTTGCAGTCCTGTTTGATAATTTGGTTCAAACCTGATTTTTGCAGACGTACTCAGAATTCTTATTTGCTCTGGCTAAGAGCTGTTGGACGCTCATTAGCGCTCTGTCTCTCCATGAGAGAGTCATGTAACCAAAGGTGTCAGTAGGTTGCTTCAAACCAGCTGTGTTACCTTTTTACATGTATTGGAAGTGATTGGGGGACATGTTCCAGTTATTCAAAGAAAATAAGTAAGCTCTCTCTTTGCAGGAAAGAATAAGAGAAGAGAATCACACAGTAACACTGTTAAACACCCTGAAACACTTACACCCCCATTTAAACCCCATATTGCGATCAATATAAGGGAAAGGACTTGATGAAATTATGATCAATTTAAAAAAAACTGCAGACTTACAGAGACAGAGAGCAGCCAAACGTATCTGCAAACTAAAATTTACAACTAAAGCTGAAATTGTTTCATTGAAGGAACAAGCATCCCAGCTTCACAAGACAAATTCACGGCACTAAGCACTTTTTGAAACGTACAAAAGTGTCATAAAGTCACATACGCCCTCAATGGATCTTGAAAAAATGTGGACCCCCTTCTTAGAATACTGTGAGAACATAAAAATACCACTAAAACAGGACAATGAGATGCTAGTGGATTTGAAGGAAAATTATAATACATTCATTTAATATAACACTTTTCACAGAAATGATAATATCAGTCAGTGGCCATTCCATGAAAATCTGTACAATAGAATATATATAATAAAAGGATGTTTAACAGTAAAGTCACAAATGATAGTAAATGACAATGTAGGGCACAATTGACACCAGATAAATAAAATTTAAATAAGTGTCATAAAAGCTTGGACAAAAAACGCGAAATTCAGGACTTAAAGAAAATCGCAAAAACAATTAACGTTGCAATGAAGGCGATATGAACGGATTAGTCTTCAACCATATGCCTGATGGAAGAGAGACCCACATTTTAGCAGCCACAACTTTCAAAGCACAATCTCCTTTTTAATTTACCGTCTTCTGATCCTACTGACGGTAGAGACCTACCGGGGATGTAGGGATGAAGATGATCACAAGTGTACTCAGATGATGATGATGATGATACATTTAATTAATTATTGTGAGGATGATAAGACTATTTGTATTATATCTTAAAAACCATATTATGATGAATATAAGATCATTACTAAAAGTGAACAAAACAAAAACAGCTGAGTTAAATATAAATACAATTTTTTTATCTTCATCTATTTTAAAAGGGTAAAGTTCTTATTTATGATTCTCTTATTTAATTGTTGTTTGTGACCATAATGTATTAAGAAGCATTTATTTTACATTTATTTGTTTTATTTATTTTTATGTTTATGTCAGAAATATTATACCTTTTTGTTTTCCACAAATTTACACCTACACGTACATGTAAACATACACATGCATGTACACGTACATGTACACATGCATGTACACGTACACATACACATGCACGTAAACGTACACATACACATGCATGTACACGTACACATACACATGCATGTACACGTACACGTACACATACACATGCATGTACACGTACACATACACATGCATGTACACGTACACGTACACATACACATGCATGTACACGTACACATACACATGCATGTACACGTACATGTAAACATACACATGCATGTACACGTACACGTACACATGCATGTACACGTACACATACACATGCACGTAAACGTACACATACACATGCATGTACACGTACACATACACATGCATGTACACGTACACGTACACATACACATGCATGTACACGTACACATACACATGCATGTACACGTACACGTACACATACACATGCATGTACACGTACACATACACATGCATGTACACGTACATGTAAACATACACATGCATGTACACGTACACGTACACATGCATGTACACGTACACATACACATGCACGTAAACGTACACATACACGTACACGTACGTATAGCCACGGAAATTGGGGGGGTTGTTTATTTGAACGCTGTTGATGCTTTCAGCTGCTCTAGGGTTTTTGTTTTTTCAAACCCAAATTCATTCTACAGCATCATTGAATATTTGGAATTTAAATATCCTGAATGAATAGCCACTGACTGATATTATGAATATGATTAAAACCAAAGTTAGGTATAATCATGAACTCATCTTCCATCGATCATGTTTATTCCGGTCGGGGATCGCAGTGGCAGCAGTTCATGCAAGATATTCCAGATGTCCCACAACCCTCTCTGGCTCATCTTTGGGGGGTGGGTCGATGCCGAAATGTTCTCACATGAAATATAAAATACCTCCAGTGAGTTCTGTGTTCAACCCAGGATTAACTCTTTCTTTGTATTTCATGCTGCTTTCCTGAGCGCTTAGTGCACATTAATTAATATAAAACATCTGTTTCATATCATTCCACTACCTTGTCACAAACAATATTCAGAGAAAATGCAGGAAAACTAGTAAATAAATTCACTCAGGCTGCAACTCTCTCCTCCGCCAGTTTGCTCTCCTTCTCTGATGAAGCCGAGTTTCTCTCTTTTTTTCTAAATATCTGCTTGTGAGCGCACTAAAACATGGTGATCACATTATCTGAGCTCCGGTGATGGATTCTGATTGTCCTTGTTCACAATTTTAACTCGAGAGTTAATAAACTCAGAGTCTATTGAACCAGCACGGATCTGCTGCTGTGGACCCAAAACTCTTGAGTTCCTAATCTCAGGGTTGATCAAGCCAGAGCTCAGGGTCAAACTCAGAGTTTGTGAAACCCGCTTCCTGAAACCCGCATCTGATCTTACTTTTTTAAGAACTTTGTAACTCTGTTGTGGAAAGTGCTCTATAAATAAAAGAACATTATTATTATTATTATAAGACCTCGGTGAGAGTAAGAGAATAATCTGTAAGAAACCTTTGGTGGTTCATCATTTTACATGTTTTTATGCAAACATTTTACATCGTAGATAAATGGGACAGGGGGTTTCGTAATTTTTTATTGTACGATAAATCTTTTACTCTCTAATTAGTGAATTTTCAGAAATAAGATTGGTTTGCTTGAGGAATGTCAAAAATCAACCCATCGTTTCTGCCATGGAAGACTTCGCTACAAGACCGTTTGAGCGTTGCTAACCTCTTCATTAAATTATATTTACAATCATGATTTCTGTTACATTGAATTTAAATATTACACATTAAATGGGACATAACTGTGATCAACTAGACATCCCATCTTAAATATTCAATGCTAAATCAACTCAATAATAATATACGCATTTTTTTCCATAAACTTCAATTATATCAAAGTTCATGGTATATAATAAAAACAATCATAAAAAAAATGATTAAACATATAATTTATCTATAGCTATATATATAGATATATATGTAAATATATCTATATATATATATAGAGAGATAGATAGATATATTTTTAGTGTGTATAATGAGACGGCGGCAGCTGCAAGTTTCTTTTTGGGTTTTTTTGCTGCTCATTGAGCAGCTGATCATGCAGATTCATCCTGAGAGCTCTGCTTTCAGACTTTAAGTGTTTATTGCTGCAGTGAGACAATCGAATAAAAGCCAGTCAGCGAAGCATAGATGCCGTTTAGCGTGGGCACATGTATATTTGCACGCCTAGCTGCATGTTTACCTCGCAATGAAAAATATACAGATGGCTAGGTTGGAAAATGTATGTATCTTGGCTTTCTTTGGCAATACTTGAAAGGGAAAACTTGGCCCGTTTACACATTATCTAAAAAGTTGTATGTCGAGTATCAGATCTTTATGTTGTGCTGATAAAATCCATCCTGGAACTCCGATGTACTTTGCATTTCAATCCAATTAAAAAGTGCAAACACATTTCTAAATTGGCACTCTGCACCAAACTAATTATAAGACTGTAACAGAGTCCCATCCTCATTAATTAGGACTTCTTGTTCACCCTGATTAAATTACAGTGTTAATGAGTGCACTGGAGGGAATTTGTCCCAATTTAAACTGAAAGATGACTTTTGTTAATTCATGGAACGACAACCGCATATTTATATCCCCAAAAAGTTGGGGATATTATTGAATTGTGATTGACCAGATAACTCAAAAACTATTTCATCAATCATTTTCATATTTTATATCGAAATAGACCTTAGTGCCAGGAAGAAATAGATTGGATTTCGGAAATGCTAATGTGTATTTCAAACACCAGGGGGAGCTTTATCTGCAAAGGTTTTCTGGCCATAATATCACAACCGAGAGATAGATAGATAGATAGATAGATAGATAGATAGATAGATAGATAGATAGATAACAGTTCTTTTTTTTCTCTTGTCCAGAATGATATCCTGTACAAAAAATTCACATTTCACATTGTAACACAAGCATTCATTTATTAAACCGATGGAATTTTGGCAGCCAGGAAGCAGTGCAAGTGTTCGAATCTGTGTGGAAGTGGAGGTGTGAAAGAAGCAAGAGGCGATAGTTAAGAGGATATTTGAGAGAGGTACTGAGCAAGATTGTATTTTTCTTTGGTATATTTTAAGTTGCTAAGGTGAAAAATAAGTAGAATACTTAAGATTGAACAAGAACTAGAATTGCTCTTCCAATTAGAAATGTCTGAGTTGGAGAGCGACGGCGGTCATGATGACTACGGAATGGACAATTCTTAATTTCTTATGAATGACTAGAAGTGAGATAAATGTAATTTACACATCAGTAAAGCATACATTTATCTGAATTCACACAGGATTTAAGATTTTCACACCAGTCAAGTATTTTTAAAGGGAACAGCAGAATATGTCCACCAGTTCTGACATTTGTTTCTTCAGTCAAATGTTACTTTGACATAGAGAATTGTTCTTACGAAGAGGTGATTCCAAGCGATTCTCGGCCATAACAGGGACTCAAAGAAACACATTTAAGGAATATTTGTGTTTCCTCAGTAGGTGGGTTTACATGGACAGCTTCATTCCAAATAGATTCGGAAAAAGCGACTAATCAAAAGGGAAATGCTGCATGTGAACGCCCCTTTTCCGAATGAGATTTCATTCCTTTGCAAAGAAGAAGTCTAAGTCATTTCTGAAAGACTTTCCGATAACCAGTCGCTGCATGTAAACACTGTTTCAAAAAGCTTTCTGTTTGAGTTGTATCTACGCCTGCCCAACGTCGTGACGTAATGCTCTGGCCGAGTTTTTTTGGCGCGCGCACAGCACCACGACTTCTTTTTAATATGGCGAATTCAGAACATTACCGGTCTGCATTGGAGAATCATTTACTCATCGCAACTTTGAAAGAGTTTAATATAGTTGGATGGTTAGATAGATGAAAAGTCACTTCTGCGCATGAACTCTTCCATCATCGCCACCATATGAACTGGAGTGTGGATCGTCTGCGCATCCAGAAAGCGTTTCCGATTAGATGAAACGATGCATGTAAACACCGGGTCGGAAAAGATCACAAGTCATGTAAAAAGTCGACAGATATTGCAATTCGGAAAGGTTTAATTCGGCTAGGAGAAAAGTGTCCCATGTGAACCCACGCACTGATGTTCAAGGGCAATCATAAGAGTAACCCTGTGGACAGGTATTTTCTCAATGCTATACTATACTATACTATACTATACTATACTGCACTGCACTTCCTAACCAGAAACCTAGAAAGAGAGGATTTTAAATTGGAGGTATATTCACTAAAATCTGCCAGAACCTGAGAACTTAGAAAACGTTGAGGTGCTTAGAGGAGCATGTAATTGATGTGGTACAAGGCGGCTCAGATCACAAATCAATCTTCGGTCTTCTGCTTTTATGCTTCAACTCCTTCTGCATCGCTTTTATATCTGCTTGTTTGACAGGACAAATGAGGGATTCTTCTCTCTTTTCTGCACAACCATACAACAGTCATGCCAGTTACAGTGAGAAAGGATTTTATTTGTCCATCATCTGTTGCTCTCTCCGCCCTCCTCCACTCTTCCTTCAACAGTAAGTGAAAATGCATGGAATTACTTCATATTTTGTGGTATAACAAGAAGCAGTGCAGTGATGCAGCCCTGGAGTGAAAGAGTGATGCAGTAGATAGTTGAAGGACCATGAGCGATACTGTATAAACTACAGGAAGTACTGGTTTTGTGCCCATGTTTCCGAATTCCAAAACGCCCAAGATGAAGTCTACAGTCATAAGCAGCTGTCCACATAAGTCCTGTGCTGTCCACCCACTAGTTCACAGGTGTTAAACCGAAGGCCTACAGGCCATACCCGGCCTGCCTCCTCATTTTATTTGGCCCATGAGAGCTTGAAAAGAATACGCAGAGCCCTCCAGAATTACTGGCACTCTTATAAGAAAAATCAAAACCCAAAACGAGATGCAGAAAATGTCTTCATGGTCTAAACCAATGATCTTTATATTCAAATTATTCACAAAAATTATGACTTAGGTAACATGATTAAAACAAACAAACATAACATTCTTAATATAGAACCAAAGAAAAATGTGTGTCCAGCTTTGTTTTAGAAAGAGATACTCTTTCTAAAAACATACTTTTTGGACTCTCCACAACACAATGGAAGTCTTTCCAGAGGACACTTAAAAGTGATACAGTGTAATAATGGCGATGCCTACATCCAAACTCACTTGTTTTGATGTGAAACTTATGCTACTGGAGTTGACACGATGTTGTAAAATTTGTTTTTTACATTGACCAAGCAAGGAAAAAAACACCTTCCTCTAAACTTACTCATTATTTAGTGATTATAACCTTGGCGCATTTTTTATTTAGTTGAATAAATTGATTAATAGTATCATATCTATCTTTCCAAGCTGCCATGATCTGCAGTTTGTGTGTCCAAGATCTGATGGGTACAATTGGAGTGTTCTGGGACTCATGTGGAAGAAATGTACAGTATTTGGCAGAAACTGAAGACAACAGTAAGTTCGATTGATTGTAAGTTGATTTTTCGTTTGAGGTATTGAAGGGTTCAACGCTGTTGGGAATATTAGTTAGTAACTACAGTAGTTGGAGCACAGTTTTGAATCTTTCATGAGTTTTTATTTTCAATTTATTTTATTTTCAGTATGTTTCAAGATTTGGTTTCTTTGCTTCAATTTAGTTTTCATAGTTTAAAAAATGTAAGTTTAGTTTTTATTAGTTTCAGAATTAGTTTTAGTATTTATACTCTCAAGAAGCATATGCACAAAAAATTATTCTGTATATATTTTATTTTGTTTTAGTTAGTTGTGTAAATTCACATAATCATTTCCGTTCATTTTCATTTTTTATTTAGTTTAGTTTTTTTATTCAGTTGACAATTTTTTTTTTTTTTCGCAGCAATTTTTAATTTTTATTTCAGTTCTACTTAACTATAATTACATTTTTTTCTGATGGATGATGTTAAATATGTGGGAGCTGTTATTATATTATAGACTAATTTATAACAGACTTTTACAGCTTGTGTTAAATAATATTTTATATTAGTCCTCTGTTCATATTTTGAGTTGGGAGAATGTCCCACTGTCATGGGGAAGAAACTGCTCTTATGGCGTGAGGTGTTGGTGTCCATAGACCTCAGACAGATGTTCAAACAGATGTTGTCAAAGGTGGGAGGGGTTTGCCATAATCCTTCCAGCACATCTGTGGCTACTCGAGTTGTACTAGTCTGAAGAGATGGCAGACTGCAGCTCAAGTTCATCTCTGCGGCCTGTCTGTGCCTTAAATCTTTTTCTCCTTTAGTGTGTCAAGATCCGCCCCACAGAAGAGGATCTGAGTCAAATGTGCTTCCATGATGGCAACGACTCACAATTTTAAACTGAGCCTTCTCTCCCTAAAGAGTAAATTGAAAGGTTTGTCATTGTCAAGGCGAGGAAAAAACCCTCCCTGCTCTCGCTACTGTTAAGTGCTGCCATACAAGAGGAGCTACAGCGATCCGACCGGCATTATGGCTTCAAGTACTCTCTAACAGCGAGAAGGGATGATGTCATTGTTTTGATGGGAGAGCTTGATCCCTCTGGAGTTGAACTCCGTGCAACAGAAAATTTGTGAGAAGGGGTTTTTGATTTCTGCCTGGTCATTAGGTGGGTTTACATGGGACACTTTTTTCCTTTCCGAATTGCAACGTCGGCTGCCTGTTTACATGACTTGTGATCTTTTCCGACCCGGTGTCGGAAAAGATCACAAGTCACCTAATCGGAAACTTTTCACACATGCGCAGACAATCCCCATTCCCGTTCATGAGGTGGCGATAATGCTTCTGTGAGCTTGGTGCCAACCGCCAACAAGCGCCCAGAGGAAGAATAAGACAAAGAGTGCGTGCGCAGAAGTGACTTTTCACCCATCTAACCGTCCAAAAATGTTAAAATATTTCAAAGTTTCAATGAATAAATCCCTCTCCGACGCAGACCTGTATTGTTTTGATGTTGCCGTATTTAAAATGCGTCGCGCTGCTAAAGAAAACTTAGCGGAGCATTACGTCATGACCCTGGGCATGCACAGATACAACTCAAACAGAAAGCTTTCTGAAACAGTGTTTACATGCAGCGACTGGTTATCGGAAAGGCTTTCTGTATTTTTATCTCCCTGTTTATTTTGCATGTTTCCCACTAATGTCAGGGTACTGTCTGCTTTTTTTTATAGTGCTACTGTATCGCTTTAAATTTCCCCGTTCAGAGACTTCTAAAGGCATATCTTATCTTATTACCTGACGGGTTACCTCAGGTTAGAAAGTCAATTTGGACAGACGATCAACAAGACACCATGGTTGAGGAGAATTGAATTAACTGTGGGTCTATTGACTTTGACTGTAGACTGTAAAAAACAAGCACAATCTATATAAAACACACTTACTCATGATAGAAGCTCAAAAATCACTGTTCAATCCAAATCGTCGAGTCCTTACCGGCCATCGAGTCATGCCTCCGAAGGGAAAGTGCCCAAAGTTAAACCTGTGACGCAACACCTCGAGCGATTCATAAAATTCACCGACCCGCATCTCTTCAGCCTAATTCTCCCGTCAACCCAGTACAAAATAGCAAGATACTGCAACGCTATATTGTTGTGTGAATTAATTTGAATATTTAGTTTCTCTAGAGCTCAATGAAGAGGCAAATAGAACCTTGTCTGAACCTTCTCCATTTTGTTTGTGCTCAGTGGGTTCATACTGGAGCCTTGAGGCTCTGTCAAACAAATCAAGTGAACAGGATGCAGAGGATGAGGCATCCAGTCAATAGTCAGACCCCAGAGCACAAAACCCACCTGCTGCTCAACCAAAGCCACAGGCTTGGATCTCAGGTTGACTGTGTTCTTCTCAATTCTGTACGAGTCGGTTTATAAAGAGTATGATCTGGTAAGCTGTTCGTGTCACTTCATATTCACACATTGTGTAGTTAGTGCACAAAATGCTCATTACTGTCTAAACAACTCTACATGTTGTTAAAAATGCATCATAAATTACTTTTACTACTTTTATCGATCTATTCGGATAATAAATTTACTGCAACAGTGACAAAAATGTTGTATTCTATGATGACCCACCCATCAAATTTATTTGCGCATACACTCTGCGTGGCGGCTGAGGCAGCATATAAAGGGTTGAGTTCTTGGCTGCTGTCTGATGGTGTCACTAACTGACACAACAGACACCATCGAACTAAAAATGAGACATAAATGTAACAAACCACAACTTACAAATCGAACTACAACAAAAATACAAATGACAATAAACTCAAAATTAGAATAGAAATACGATTTTTGTGTCCTGCTGGTTGACAGGACAACCAGCAGGAACGTTAGAACGGATTTCTACAAGCTTATTGATTTCGGTCACTTTGATAGTTTGGCTTTACACAGTCATGAGGTGTTTGATCCACAGAGACAGAGAGCGCGGCATGAGGTCATGAGACTGCATTTTAAGCTCACACGCTCTCTCAACAGGAAGTGACATGATGTGTTTGTGGTCATTATATTCAAAAACATTTCTTGGTTTGAAATTAACATTCAAAAGCAGAACGAAGCGTTAACCAGGTAATTAATTACATGAATAAACCAGGACATCAAAAGAACATGAATAGCCAGCTACTTTACAGAAAAGCTAAACAGGGAAGCCTGGATAACAGCGGATACACATTATGTGGAAAGCATTATTTGTTCTTGTATGCCATTTAGGCAATAAAGATTCAGGTTGACTGTTTAAATGCAAGAGTCACAAGTTATGGCAATTTAATGCTTTTTTTTATTACTGAAATATAGTAGACCATTATTTTGCACATTTTCTACAACCTACAGGTCATACAAGTCCTGTGCCAAAAGGAATATTTTTGTTTATCAGTGTTTTAACACATAGACAGTTTAATGTAAACTGCAAATAACTGGTAAGTTTTTTTCGGTGACCGAGGTTGGTTGTTACTCTGACTAATTAGGTTTGTTATCCCTATACCTTTATATTGGGTTTTGGTAAAAGAAAAAAAGAAGTGATTTTAAAAATACATTTGTATCTTTTTGGTTTTTATAACTAAACAAAACAAATAAGTTTTAAAATGACAGGAATCAAATCTCTTAAATACTCATCAAGATCCTTTGTATTAGTTTGAATTATCTTCTGTAATGACAAATAGAACAACGGAATTCACAGCTTTGAAAACATTGTAGCTTTTATCAAATCCATAGTTTCATAAACAACATTGTTTTCTTATGAAGAACTAATTAGAACATATATAAAAAAATTAAAAATAAAAGGCAAAAAGCTACAAAATTAGGCTCCATAATCCGTCCAATGATTTCTAACAAGTACACCTAACCAACAAGTAACAACAGTGGGTGAGTGTGTGCTAACTGTCTGAAATCTCCCCATATCCAAAGTGTCTAGTATATATCTGCATATATAGCTTCTTTATAGCAAACACTTTACCTCACTAAATATCATTACTGAAAAAAAAAAATGTATCATACTTAACTGTACTAATACCCAAGTCAGAGAGAACCACCCCCAAGTACCTGACCCCCTAACAATGATTTTATGCTAAATACCACATGTCTCAAGCTTCAAACTGACAATTTAAGCTTTGATTTTTCTCTTTTTGATAAGTTGTTGATTGTGAAATTCCCACAAACGGTCATGACAAAAACAACAGCAACATTAAAAATTACTCTGACCCATTCAAAATTCCTCCTCCACTCAATGTTTTGTGTCTCTCCCACAAATTACCCCGGTTGAAATGAGCATCACATCATGCCAAATATTTGATTGCAACATGATGAAACAGCGCCCTCTAGATCATCTATCGTAAGCAGTGTGACAACCAAACCCAGTCAGTCCCCCATTCCGATTTCTTCTACTATTTGGTCAACTTTTCTGCTACATCATGTAATCAATTAGAATAGTGTTCGGTGGGATGGTGGAATTTTTCCGAAACAATTTCCTTGTTTCTGAAAGCTGGATGTGAATGCAAGTCTAAGGGCGTCTGTGTTTACAACAAGGGTTTGTGGTTTAGCTCTTCATTCAGTCCTGGGAAAACCATTGGCTACAGCTTAAAGACCCAGAAGGTCTATCGGTATCTGTAGAGCAGTATTTTGAGAAGGTCGCCACCTCTTACTGTTGGTTTGATGTGTTCCATTGCCTCTGCTTTGAAGAGTTTTCATTGGTCTTTCTTTGGGTTTGAGAATGTTATTCATTTTAAAAGCGTGTTTATGTTCACTGATGCGGGCGGCCCTTTAGTCTGCGTTTTGTGCGTCCTACATAAAAACGTCGACAAGGACAAGAAAGGCGGTAAACAACGTATGAGGTGATGCAACTTGGTGAAATCCTTGTCATGGTAAGAACGATCTGTCTTTAGATCTGTGAGTGTTGGTGCGGATGATGTTGCCGCAGCGGTTAAAGCTGCCTGCAGGTCTGTTGAGCCAAGTGTCCTTCTAGTGAGCTGATTGGTAGCTATGTACAAGTTTGTCTCTGACTGAAGGAGCTTTTCCGTAGGGGAGAATTGGGGCTTCTGGAAGAAGACCTCTGAGGGTAGGGGACTTTTTGATTTTGTTCCAGTTTGATCTGATAATTTGTCTGATGTGCGGAGCCTGAGCGCCGAATGTGGTGGTGAAAAAGTGCAGTCAGTGTATTCCTTCAGGGTCTTGGTGCTTCTTAAATATGAAGATTTTCTGCTTTCTCTATCTCAGTTAATTGAATATCTTTGTCTTTTGTACAAAAAACAAGACATCTTAGGATTTCATTGCGTTTGGGGAAGAGGAGTTGATATTGTCACTGACCAAAGATATTTTTATGGACCAAAGATATATATACACAAGATACATGCCTCTCTATTATTGATGTTTGTAGCAACAATCCTAATGGATTTAACCGACAGAAAAAAAGTGAATAGGACAGCTTCAGATGAAGTTTCTCCAGGCGTCTCCATCGTCAGTTTCTGAAATTCAGCATTCTGTCAAACAGAAACCTTTTTCTTTTTGCCATAGGAACCCGTTTGTATTTTCTGGGTAACCCGGCTGTGAGAGCTCTTCTGAATGAATGTTTACCTTTAAAGTTTGCGGACTCGTAATTTTCCTTTATTTAATTCACAAGTGTGTAATAAGAAGGGATTCTGTACATCCATCCAAGTTTTAAATGGCTGAGAACATTTTGACTGGTGGGATTTCATCTTCAGCCTTACCTTTTGAAACCGCTTTCTGTATTTTTACCCTCCTCTGCAGTTCTTTGACCTCGTGTTCTAACAGTTTTTAATTTCTATGTTTACAAAATATTCTTCATTTCATCCTTTTTTGTCAGTAGCTACTTGCTGATTACCCTCACTGGAAGGCTTGAAAAATGCTTCCATCTCCGTCTGTCTTTTCACCATCATCCTGTGTCTTTTGTAACTATTCATATATTCTCTACTGTCTTTGCTCCCTGTTACATATTCCCTGATACTTTTCAACATCCCTTTATTTCTAATTTTATGTATTCTCTCAGTCTTGTTTCTCCAGGAGTTCCATTTTGTTTCAGCTTGTAGGGGTTTTATGATTTTTAATATAATCATCTATTCTTCATGCTGCGATCGACACTTCAGTGACCTCCAGTAGCTCTTTGACAAACTGAGACAGTATGTCTTATGGTCAATATGAAAAAATGTAACTTCTTCCAGACCTCCCTCAAGTGCTTTCGACACCGAAAGCCGACTAGTTGCAAATTGGGGAGTCCCAAACTATCTCCTGTCGGACCAGGGACGCCATTTCATCTTTCCCACACCGGACACATTACACTACAAAAAATATCACGAAACTTCTGGACCTCAGCACATATGTACAGAATAACCAACGGACAAGCCGACAAAGACAAAAGGTGCAACCATCACAAAAGGTGTGATCAACAATTCATGGAGAGGGACAGATAAAGTCCCTCTACGATCTCATCCATTATTCAAAACTGACCATTCATTTGCAGCAGATCTTCCACCCCCAAATGGCTTGGTCCAAACAAGTCATCCCTCAAGAGGGACCAGTAATTTATTTAGTTTTTATCTATGGAAGTACAGAGAAATAATGAATCTGAATTGCTGGCTTCTAAATAAGGAAATGGATACTCACAATGGCGTGACCCACAACGAGAAAGTGGCAATGCTAGCTGCTCATCGCAAACCAGTACAACTCTTCACAAATTTTCTTCATCTCCTCACCTTCAAATCACTTGTTTACCGGATAATTTTCACAGGAGTTTATCTCATTTGACGAAAGAAGATAAAGGGAACACCATCTATCTTTGACAGAGGGTCATTCTGACTCTGATTTTGGAAAGTTTAGAACCCAGACAAAATACTGACAAGACTGAGAAAGTGAGTCTGGGGGGTTGGTAAAGTAAGTATTTAAACTGTGTTTCCATTGTTTTGCGCAGTCATGAACTGAGATATGGACTCTGGGATTTGGGGAAAAGGGTTTACTGATTGTTTACTGCCAATTTCTCTGATATAATTTTTTTGATACACTGTGGGAAAAAAAAATTACGTTTTGGTTTCCTGTGTGTTTTTGGGAATGATCTTATTATTCATTGCAGTGTATATCTGTTGAAAGAATTGGTGTGTTGATCTATTCCTTTGTGCGGTTTCCGCGGTTATAAACAAGTAAATAGTTAATTATCAGACTAAAGTGTCCCCGGGTCAACAGGCTGAAACTGCTACAACGTGCATTCCGTGTATTACAGTACTGTCAAAAATACTGTTTTTAGAGATACTAAGATTTAGATATTCATTGGTAGGTTTTTGCTTGTCATGATTTCTTGAAATTGATTATCATCATAGCCACAAGCTACATCAAGGAGAGCTTTCTTCACTTCGTCATCAAGTTTATCCTCAATTGAAGCCTCATTGCCTCTAGTGAGGTCCAGGAAGAAGTTTGGGGAGAAACAATGAGGCCCTGGACCGTCATGGACAATGGACAATCATTAATCCAATGTGGAAGTATTCATCATCTTCCAGTGCTCAAATAATGCCAACATGGCAATGTTGGGACAAATTAATTTACCACATTGTACAAACATGAAAAAAAAGGATTACCTTTACTTTCAAATCTTTTCTTCAATTGACTAAGATTTTTTTTTGCTTTTTTCTTTTATTTTGTCAGCGTGTATATTTATGGCACATGCTAAGCTTGTTAGAAACCATTTCCTTAAAAATAAATTCAATTTGATTTTGCAGCAGATACGTTTTTTTCTTCCACTGTGTGTGATTGTGTGTAAGAGACGTTCTTCTTGGAGAGACTAGCCTATTATGGTTTATTTGGATCTATTACATATTTCTCAAAGAAAGAGGGAAACATACAGTTTATTTGAAACAGAGATGACAGTAGACATGGAGTTAACATCGACAAGCTGTGTAGTGCTTTTTGTTCCATGCACTCCCAGTCAACTCGGTGCCAAAAGAATCCACAGAGGCTCAGGAGATTCATTCTCTACCAACCGTGCTAGCCTAGTACACTAGGGGAAGATCACTTCATAAAGAAGACATTTTTGTCTGGGTTGGATATTATCACAGTTGAAGGAGACAAGAGGCAGGAAAAATTTGTAAGATTTGATCGTAGTCTTGCATTAGTAGAAGCACGGACGGTTAGTGGATGTAATGTGTGGATTGATTTTACAATAATAATGATAATAATAATAATAATACATTTTATTCATAACGCACTTTACATTTAGATCTAATCTCAAAGTGTTACAAGGTATAAGCAGATTAAAGCATGAATTAAAAAAAGTTATAATAATAAAGTAAAAACATGACCAAAAAGCAGCAATGTTAATTAGAGTTATAGGTTCTGCTAAAGAGGAAAGTTTTAAGTCCTATTTTAAAAGTCTCAGTCGTCTGTGGAGCCCTCAGATGGTCAGAAATGGCATTCCACAAACGACGGGCAGCAGAACAGAACAGACCACCCATGGTCCTGAGCTTAGTCCGAGGGAGGAAGACGCGGTTTGAGTGGGTAAAACGGAAGGATCGTGTTGAGGTCAGTGGGGTGAGTAGTTCTTTCAGGTAGGGGGGTACATTGCCATGGATTCACTGTTGAGTGAGGAGAGAGACCTTATATCATGGTTGAGATGAGAAGCCAGTGAAGTGATTGAAGAACGGGGTTGATTTGTTCGTGTTTACGGACTCTCAATAGAATCCTTGCATCGCTGTTTTAAATAATAATATAATAATTTGTTAATAAAAAATATATAATAAATCCATGCGATACTTTCTGTTAAATTACATTCACTACGAAAACGGATATTCTTTTAGTCAAATGTGATTACTATATATATATATATATATATATATAAAAACACAAAAAAACACCAACCCTGCGTGGAATCAATCATATTCAAAAAGATTTTCAGAAAGTCTTTTTTATGTCTTTTTTATTGCTTTGAATTGAACATAAACGCTCTACACTTCATATTGTATGGAAACTAAACTGTAGAGTGTGGGAAAGGTTGTTACTGCAATGTCAAACTTTTATTATGCCTATAAAATGGTGGAGAGGGTTGTTTTTGTTCTATAAACCCTCACACACATACAGACACTTACATTAAGTGTTTTACTGATTTCACCTTCAATCTGATTTTGATGGAATCAACACATTTTTTCATTCGACGACCCTGTATTAAATTGTATTGTAGTATATTACATATGTAATATACATATGTAGGGATTTACACAATCTTCTTTCACGCGTTTGAACCAAAAATTTGCTTAAGCCGATGAGTTTCAGGTCGACAAAAATTCAACAATTTTCTTTTAGTAATGATGAAAAAAGTTCCACAGACCCGAACACCACACACGGTTCTAATAATCCTGCTGAGATGCTTGGAAACAGAATGGAAATTAATGCTTTGCACTTTTTGCATTCCCTCTCTCAGCCTGCAGTAATCCTGTGGAAGCAGACTGAATTTAAAAAAATGTATGTGGCTGTTCATCTTCCAGCTCTATACATACAATCAGAATTCTGTCGATAAATTCAACAGCAGCAAACTCCCACTGCCTCATTTCCATCCATCATCTCAGTTGCCTGGTAGGACATGCAATTCTAAAACATGATTCTTATTTTTATGTGGCTGTCTCAGTCAGCTCTTTTTTTTTTTTTTTTTTTTTCGCAGCAGCCAATATGTTGCGTCCGCATTGCAGCGGTCAGATTGTCATATTCATTCTCATAGCGCAGCCACGCTAGACAGAGAGTGTAATGAGAAAGATCATTGTGGTGATGTATGCTACCATTTCCCCCAGGCACTGAAGGCACCAGGGTTTGACCTCCAAAGCAATTGAGATCCCTGGAGTCGCCTCTTTTGGATCCTCCTTATCAGTAGCGTCATTCTTGCCTTCCCGCCTCTGCTTTACTGCTTTATATGTCACCAGCTGTAAGAAATTACCTCCTTAAAGGTTAAAGACACATCAGCCAACTTTTTGACCACTTGCCCGTTTTTTTTATAAACCTAATCATTTCCCCTGAGTTTTCATTTTCTTTTCTTCATGTCAGAACTCAGTTAACAGCTTTTGGCTATGACTGCTGAGGTGATCAACTTACTCTTCACTGGCAACACAAACTGTCCTTTTAGATTAGTTTTTTACTCCAAATTACCCTCTCATAGCAACTAAAACATTTCTGTGGTTATGCATATGATACTCTAACTCTGGTCATGTCTCAGAAAAGATGATGACCGTAAAAGGTCAACAACTAGGCCTACGCCGTAATCCCTGATAGAAAGGGTTTATCCTCCAAAAGCTCCAAATCCTCTGCGTTGTGCAAACAATTCCGCTATAGATTGCCTCAAATTAAACGAGGAGTTGTATCTGAAAAACTGTTTTTAATTTAAAAAAAGCTCCTCCTATTGAGTAAAATTACCTTTTAGAGTAAGATATGAAACCTTTAGGAAATGAAGATCCCCCTAATGTCAGAAATATATAACCGACATTTGCCGAAAACTTTTGCAAGGTCTATGTGGGTATAGAGTTTGAAAAAGATCCATGAAAATGATTGAGTTATGTCTTGAAAACAGTGTTTTTCGTTAGAGTTCAATAACCAGAGACGAGATTGTGGAATTAATTTCGGAATACGTGCTCTTAACTGATCTTTAAAACTCTGAAACCTTATGGACTTACTGAGAACATTTTAGGTATTTGAAGTCTGTACCTGTTCGGATAAAAAAAATAAAAATAAAAGCTTTATTTAAAATCCTGCTCCATTTCAGTGTCTGTGTCCTTCACTTGGGTTCATATTATATTTATCAGCGAAGAACCCTGACAGAAACCTCCACATTTATCTGGGCTCGGAACCGGCACTAAGAGTATATTGGCTTTTGAAACCCATTTTGCTGGGTTTCTGTCAGTCCATTTAGTAGATCAGAACAAAAGAAACTTTGAGGATGTATTACACCAGGTCCTACCTCTGGAGCACCTAGCCTCTCATCCAGTGTCATCTGGGGGGAAGGCTAAAGCCTCTTGTGACCCTGTACGGATTACAGAATATGAATGGATGGATTATAATTAAGTGCAAAATAAATGCCTTCTTTAATTACAGAGGTTCAGACAAGTTGAGCTTCCGACATTAAGGGTCCCGTAAAAACAATTTCATGCCACATTAAAAGAATATCTCTGTTAATTAGCGAGTTGAGATAAGCATTGACCTTAAAATGGATTAAATGATCCGTCATACTTTTATTATCCACACAGGAACCGTTATTTATTTACACTGCAGTGGAACTGATTACATAAACATAGTGAGATGAGAAAGAATAATAAAAAGAATAATCAAAATATATTTACTCAGGTCAAATTTTTATATCCACGATTATTGAGGATATTATGGAACCATCGTCGCCAACCCAGATCCTTCGGGTTAACAAATGTTTGTGTAGCTGCTATAAAGACTTGATTTCCCCAGTGGGGGTTACAGTAAAAAAGTAATCTCGGAGGAGAGCTACAGAGACCTTTGAGCGGGTAAGGACGGCATTGATTTTGTGAAAAATCTGTTGTGTATTTCTGACATTAAGGGGAGCTTTGTCTCCAAAAGTTTGCGTTGCATAATTTCTCAACCTTTGGTCGGATTTTGTCCAAATTTGGTGCATGTGAATCAACTTGAGGAGTTCTGTCTCTATGTATCATGTTTTACTCATTATAGTTCATATTCCACTCATTAGGGGGAGCTTTTTATCATAACTGAAATTACTTCATATTGTTTGAGGAGTTCAATCAGGGGATTTTGGGACTTTTCGGGTATTTACCCTTGCTGTAGGGGACCACGGTCTAAACCTAGATATCTCAAGCATTAACATTGAGACACAGTCTTGAAGAAGCTCTTATTAAGCCCTGCTCAGGGCCCTGGTCTGGTCATAATAGCCCACCTCTAATCATGACACAGTTTAATCACAATAGAATGAATATTGATTAGTTGGGCGAAAATAAAAAAAAAATGGAACATTATTATATTAATTATATAATATATTCCGATGTTTGAGGTGGTCTCCCAGTAACATGGACTGCACTGGCGCTGGAGGTTACACTGGACACGAGGAACCAGATGCAAGCATCACGTCCTGATGGAGATGAGAGGATTACTCATTAACGAGATTATGAGATTAAGTTTGGTGCTAGCATCGCTCCTCTTTTTTTTAACTGAAATCCATAGCATTTGTTACAATATATGACATTATATGATTCCATTTAAAACATTTAAATACACATATGTTCTCTGCTCTTCCCTAAAATCGGCCCAATTTACATCATCTGTTTGTTTGAAATTTATATTTAACTTAACATTTTGCCGCAACCTGAAAAAAAGCTGCCAACAATGAGGAGGTGACTACCGTCAGCCCGTCCTTTAACGTCCATATGAACATTGGTCATTGGGCTGATGTCTGCGTAGCATGGCAATAAAGACTATAGAACTGGACTGAAGTGGAATTTGATCAGGAGAGACTCATAAAACGAAAATAAGAATAAGATAGATGAAGAAGAATTGATTGAATTGTTTACAGTACGTAAAGACATTTGGGCGTTGACTTTGGCATTTAGTACAACAGCAAGGGAAGCAATTGGACAAACTAAACCTATACTGTTATCCCCAACAGAAGAAGAAGAAGAAGCCTTTATTCGTCACATACAATCATACAAGTAGTACCATATAGTGAAATTGGTTCTCTGCATACAGCAAGGGTCTATCGGCAAAAAAAAACAATACAATGCAAAGGTATGTCAGAAAAACTGTTTTTCATTAAAAGAAAAGCTTCCCCTAGTGAATAAAATATGATATATACAAGATAGATCTCCTACAGACGATTCATATTCACCAAATTAGGACTACCAAACCAAAGGAACTGAGAAGTAGTATGATTCATTTCCCAGTAAGCTTCATTTATCCTCCCTCTTCATCTAAAAATCAATACTTCCACTTTAAAAGATTCCTCCACCAACGCTAGTGGATCCAGGATCCATACGGGCAACATCTCACAGTCCAGCATACGCATGTGAAGCGTGGATCAATTGCTAAATTTGACTATAATACTGTGAAATTCAATTTAACAGCAGCTTTTAATCGATGAAACGGTGCCTAAGTATCAGTAGTTGAGTTTAACAGCCTAATTCCAAATACATTGGAAAAAGATGGCTGAAAAAAGAAAATGCTTTATGTAAACACCCCTTTCCGAAAGAAAAGGCCCTTTCTGAATGAGATTTCATTCCTTTGCAATGAGGAAGACTAAGTCCTTTCGGCAAGCCTCTCTGATAGCCAGTCGCTGCATGTAAACGCTGTTTCGGTACGCTTGTTGGTGGTTGGCGGCCAGCTCATCGTAGCATTATCGCTACCTTATGAACTGGAGTGTGGATCGTCTGCACATGTCAGAAAGCTGTTTCTGATTTGATTATATGAGTTGATGCATGTAAACACCAGCTCGGGAAAATTCAAAGGTCATGTAAATATGCGACCGACATTGAAATTCAGAAAGATTTAATTTGGATAAAAAAGTGTCCCATGTAAACCCACCTAGTGTAGTTTGACTAAAGTGGATCACTCAAAGCAGTCGCATGGTCATGTGATCTCCCGTCATGGGTACTGGAGGAATAAAAAAACTACTTATCAGCGTTTCTCAGTGTATTTTTCTGCTATTTTAAAACGTCCCATTTACCGCTGTAACAAATCAACCAGAAACAACAATTACAAAACGTAATCATAGATTCCAGGGTAGAGGAAGAGTTTTCCGAGTTAGCGGATTTTATAAACCTAAAGAGATCCTTTAGGAAAGCTGAAAGAAAAAAAGCCAGTCCACTGTTTCGTTCGAAAAAATCAAGTTACTTTATTTATTCCCGTAGGTAGGTTCTGTTTGCAGAGTAAAAGTCCAAGTCAATGTTCAACATCAGGCAGGAAAGAACATGCCAGAGGGATAAATACTTTGCTCCAGTGCGTTCCAAAATGTTATATACTTACATACATACCATAGAATAAAGAAAAGACTCTAAGGCATAAAAACACTCAAGCTGAACAACCGGATACTAAAATATAAGCAATTTATTAGTAATTGATTTCTAGTTGGGGGTTTTTTGTGTATAATAAGAAATATTCATCCAGGAGATGATCTTCTAAAATATTTGTACAGTTTTGACAGCTTGTTGACCAGTGTTATGACAGCTGGAACAAAACTGTTCTTATAGTTCTTAGTTTTAAACGTTGGAACTAAGAACCTCCATGAAACTAATTGTATAAAGGGTGCTGTTGTTTGTTGTTGTTGTTTTGAGCGTGTAGCATGCGGCGATGGTTCAGCTGAGACTCACCGGTCAGCTCACTTGACCATCTTCACAATCTGATTGAGAGAATTCCTGTTATTTACTTCGAAAACCATGACGATAAAGAATTTGAAACACAAAACAGATCTTCTTGAGTTAACACAGGAGACCCTAAACTTGGCCCAGCGCATCAGAATGCAGGTTGAAGCGCCGCTGGACGTCTGATCTCAGACAGCATCAATACTGTTCACAACCTCTGACACACTTATAGAATCTAATGAAAATACGAGAGAGAAAAAAACAGATGCTGCCCTGAACACAGCAGAACTTTTTTGCTTCTGAATCAACGTGTTTTTGGATTAATTGTAAGCTGTTAAAGTGTATTTTAAATCCTTTAATTACAAACCATTAATTATGTGCTTTCGAAATTGAACAGCAAATCTGTTGTATATAGTTTATTTTTTAATTCTGAAATACCATAACGTTTGGTAAAATCCTGAAAATTATTAATATTATGAATTATGATAAATGGAAAAACGATTATTGTGAGTTAAATTCTTTACTATATTCTTTACAGATATGGCGATACTCAAATGTGCGTAAGAGTACGCTTGAGAGTTCGTAGATTCTAAATTCCTGGTGTCATTTAAGAGTCGGATTTAAGTTTCAATTCCCACATTAGTAAGGTGACACAGACAGATTCTTCCACACGAGAAATATCGCCAAAGAGAAATGTATTCTTCCGCCTTTTTTTTATACAAGTATGTTAGAGTCCTGCAATGCCCTTTAGTAAATAGCCTATAAAGAAATTGAAACGGATGCAACGTTCTGCAGCTAGACTTCTATCAGAGAGTAAGAAGAGAAACCTCCTTTTTATCTGAGCTGCTCTGGCTCCCTTTGCCTTTTGGAATTAATCCCTTTTAAGCTGGTCTTTCAAAAGTAATCCCAAATCAATCCTCAAACAAAGATGTGATTCTGCTTCTATGAATCATGCTCAAAAACCCCTACCCTCGAATACCAAACAGGAAGCTTCTAAGGACAATCGGAAAAATGCGCCAAGAACATAGTTTTTCTGGAAGGCTAATAGCTAGCCATTTTGTTATCTGCTGCTTCTTCCTTGTATGTATTCACAATTTCATTATTTCTTAACATATGTTTTAACCATCTCCAATAGAAATGTTATTGGCTATTGGTATTGTTGTTTTTTTAAATTTGAAATAAAAAAAAATGTTTATCATTGCTTTGTTGACTGAATGGTTTCTATGCCTTTTCTGTCATACCCCACCCGTCTGTCCATCAACCGTCAAGTTGAATGCACCTGCTGCAATACGCCCATCAATACCCCTCGCACCAGTTTCATCAGTCAGATCTTCACGCTTTCTTTTCTCTGACAGCAAGGTTTCACATTCCATCACTCTTTCTAGTGCTAAAGAATAAGTATGATCCTCCATCTGTCAAAATTCCGGTTCTTTAACCTGAATTAAAGAACCGGTTTTATTTATTCCTATCAGCTATTTTGTTTGTTCTCTTTCTATGGAGCACTTTGTAACTTTGTTAAAAAAAAAAAGTCCTGTATAAATAAAGTTAATCATTAACTTTGTCGTATTACTGTATTATTATATCACATTTTAGGAAATGTGTTCTTAGGAAGGATGGCCCCTGTCAAGAACAAATAAGAAATATCTGTGATCGTGCACATGCAGTTTTACAGGATAAAACACTAAATTACATGTATTTTACTTACTTACTTAATCACATGTACAGTATCTATCTAACCTCATCGCTATACAGGCTGCTTTATGCGGTGGCAGACGATGAAATTTATTTGGTACGAAGGGCCACTGTAGATTCTTGGAAAGGGAGGGGTGAGCTGACTGCAATATAGGTTGCAATTAGGAACTTCACAGATAAGTGCCACAAATGAACGATGAAAAAACACACTGCACCTTTAATCTGACGCTCACTGTTTCCCTCAGGTCAAAGTGACCAAAGACGTGAAGTAAACAGCTAATATAGTCAACCATCAGCAAGTGGATAATTATTATTGGATAACTGGTTGGACAGCGTTTGAAATCCAGTGAATAATGGTAGCTGTTAAGCCATTTTTCCTAGTCAAATTCCACAATATCAGAAAAAGAAAACAAACACACACAAAAGAACACAGACCTCTTTTATTCAAAATCAGAAGTCGAATTATTCATCAAATGGGATGAATTAGGAAAAGATTTGCATATCCAGATCTTCATTTATGTTAAAAAATACGCAAATCCAATAGGCTTCTCCGTGGAGCTGTGATTGGACGACGTGACCGCCTCTGGGAGAGTTTGAATGTTTTTCCAGTCCCCAGAACTTTAATTATGCTGCGGAGGCATTGTTGGCCCGTGCATAATGTCAAGCAATAGCATAATCCATGTTTTGTGCACATATTGATGTCTCATGTTCAGATATGCAAATCTCAGAGTTCAGATATGCAAATCTCAGAGATCATTTTGTCAGTCAGTCTGAGATAAAAGAGACTCCAGGGACATTTCAGCATAAAGACAGCATGTTGCTGCTGCAGTTTGTATTTTTCACAAATATATGAATGTGCTGTGATGACAAACACGTCACTCTCAGTACAAGACTGCTGTGGAATCCTACAGTGGAAAATTTAAGGTTATCTCATTGAATAACTGGAATTGAATGTCCATAGCTATGCTTTTGTCAGTATGTAATCAGTTTAAAAGTAAGATGTTTTCTTTTTGAACATCAGTTCAGTAAAAAAGGGTCCATGTCCTTTTCCATGGAGGCCACCAGGTTGCGCTGCCATGTTTGTACAGTAACGTGGAATGGAAAAACTAGACACAGGCTCTAAAGAAGGCTTTTCACATTTTTTATTGGCTGCCTGTTTTATTCCATATTGATTTTTAAAATGTTTCTATCAACTTTTTTAAGCCCTAAATGGCCTCGCCCCACAATATCTAAAGGAGCGACTGACTCTCAATGTGCCCGAGCGGTCTTTGAGATCCATGGATGCAGCTCTGCAGATTGTTCCCAGATCTCAAGTCATGACCAGAGGTGACCGGGCCTTTGTTGTTAGAGCCCCCAGACTGTGGACCAGTCTCTTTATTGAAATCTCTCAGGCTTCATTACTAGTATCTTTTAAACCCTTTCTCAAAACCTTCTTTTGTAGGAAGGCGTTTCTGAATCGCTAGTAGAAGTCAACGGTTTTATCACTCCCCTCTGGCCATTCTATGTTTATTAAATGATTCTGTACCTCCATCTTTTGGGATTGTTGCGTTGCCTTTATCTGGCCCTTTTGTATTTCCACTGAATTTTTTTTATCCGTGTTTGATTTTATCTGTACTCTTTATTTATTCTATCAGCTATTTTATTTGGTCTTTTTCTGTGAAGCACATTTTAACTTAAAAAAAAGTGCTGTATAAATAAAGTTTATCATTAACTTTGTCGTATTACTGTATTATTACATCACATTTTAGTCTAGTAGTTCATATTTTAATCTCTTCGGGGCACTTTTTCATGAAAAGCCCTATTTTTCAGACATAACTTCATTTAATTTTAGGAGATTTGGGGATTTTCGGGGGATATACCCTGGTTGTTGGGGATGACACCATAGGCCTAGTTTAGAGCAAGAATGTGTAACAGAGCTTGAAACTATGCCATCGCAGAAGGGAACGCATGAAGACCCAACTCGTGAAACCTTTGAAGGGTGTATGTTGGGGTCTGTACAGTTCATCCGTGATATACGACTCCACCCGGTGCATTTTCTCTGCACCACTTTGGTGCAAACAGCTTAGGGTCCGCTTGGAAAGATTTGGGAGCGAAGGTTCCCATATCTTGTCACTTCCCAGAGCGAGTCCTCGTTGAACCCTCTTTTTCCCGCTGAGTTGTATCCTCCTGGTTGGCTTTCCAGGCTACAATGAAGAACACTGCGGCTTTGACCTATAGTTTCACAGAATAAATAATTGGATACAATACTAAATATATCCATCTTAAAGAACCTTCTCACCTGACAGGCTACTTGATATGGTTGTAGACAGTGACATCATTTTTTGACTCTTCAAGGCCACCGTAGATTCTTGGATTGACAGCGGTGTGCTGAGAATGCGCTGGGTTGCAATCTGAAGGCAATGTGGAACTTCGCTGCCGGATGCAACTAAATTTTACACAACTGCACTTTTAAATTATTGTTTTTTTTCTCCTTGTTCTCTCTGGAAGACTATAACAGCTGTTCTGATCAGCTTTGTCAGACCAGTTTATCCAGATCAGTCCGACTATATGCTCAAATTACTTTTTTTTAAATATTTCTTCATTGTATGTTCATGTTCTTTTCCACCCGTTCTCCTGTGCTCCCCCAGTTTTCATCTGCTTTTGCACAACACTCTGGCCATGCAGTCTCTAATTAACTCCATTTGAGGTATAAAACACACCCGGTGTACAAGGAAGTCCATCAGCCGGTTTCTTTGGTCATTGGTCCCATGATGAACCACTTTGCAAATAGTTTCCCAAGCAAATGGATGGACAGCGTAACAAAATCAGGATAAAATCTAAAGCAAAACCCTTTCTCACGACTTAATGTCCATACCATCCTTTCTTCTTATGCAGGTTCCGCCTTTGCATAAACATCATCTGAACTATTTAGTTACCTTACACATACTTAAAAACTCTTGGGAAAGTCTCAGGGATTGACTTATTTAGTATGATTTCATGTAGGAAGACACAAGCCCTGTCACGTTGTTATACTGCGAAATAAAGGGCAGGAGCTCCCAATCTTTAAGCTGTCAAGGGCTCCCTGGGAGGCTCCACATCCTTCCAGGTCCTTTACTGATCTCACACACTTTGTGGTTAGACAAGGAGTTGGCAGCGGAGCATTTCGCTGCCAAAATATCAAACACCAAACAAACTATGTAGCTTGAATTGAGGCTTACCATTACGAAGAAGGTTTGAATACTTCTGAAAACAGTATGTTGATTTTTTCATTTTATTAGAAAAATAAAATGATAGGGAAAACACGTGTTGCATAGTCACTGATATGTATTGTTTTTATTGCGGTAAATTCACATTTCATATAGTTCTAACAATTGTTTTTTTCCCCTATAGGTCTAGCTCAAAAAGATGTTTCCCTATGTCCATCAAGTCTGAGTGTGTTTGCCTGCATGAACTTGTGCAGTAATGGAAATGCTCGCGAGTGTTTTTCGTCTGCTGATAGGCCAGAGTTCAAGCACTTAATATTCAACAAGTTGAATGTTTGTGCTGCAGGTTTTGATGAGTTCGTTAGCGATATTGTGGAGTCGCTGCACCATTACTGTGAAAAGATAGCATTTACACTTCAGTCAGTGTTCTTAGAATTTAACACCTCCAACTGCTGGCCTGGCACACATACTGCAGGGTTTTTATGGACAAGGATAATATTCACTATTTTGAACCTTTTGAATTTTTAGGTTTACGCAAACAGATTTTTAGGTGAATCTTTTTGTGTAAATGTGGAATCGCTTTCACTCCTCTTCTCCTTGATAGCCACCAAACAATAGAATGGAGTCACAGCCTGAACCGCCCATTTCTTTGCATGAGGTGGAAGGAAGTCATGAGTTCATGGACCTCACTTCAACAAAGTCACCTGTTCTCAATGTCCGTCAGACATCTTCTAGACGGCAACCGCTGAAGGCGCTGTGCGTACACAATGATAACACGCTGTAACATCAGAGGGCGGTGACTGCGACAGTGAATAGACGGCGAGAGCCCTCAAGCTGAAGCGCTGTCTGCAGCAAATAGAGAAATTGGGAGGAAACTACTCCACCCACTGAGCTACAGCCCGCCCGTTACTTTCCAGGTAGGACCCATTGTTGCCTATTTGTTTCAAGCAGAGAATGGCTGTCCATGGCGCTAAGTAAATAAATAATACATTTCATAGTACTGGTTAGTCAGTGCAACAATAAAATTAAATAACAACAACAACAATAAAATTGTTGACTAAAGTAATTTTAATAAACAATCACAGCTAACCATTAGCCCTTGCGCGCTAACTAAGCAGGGTAATCTTGAACTCTGCAAGCAATCTATGTTATTTAGGTGCCAATATGGTCCGTCATTTATAATAATTATGGTAATATATTAACTTCATTTATATAACACCTTTCAAAACACCGTTACAAAGTGCTTTACAATAAGACAGATTACAAATAAAATCATGAAACCATGCTAAACATACAGAGAAAAAAAAACAAGGGATTGAAAAAGCAATGTCAAAAATAAGATTAAAAAATATGGTCAAGGGGAACATGGCTCTGGTGAAATCAGGAAAAGCCTTTCGGTAAAACAGGACAGGAGCTACAGCGCTTACTCGGACAGCCTAATTATGAGTATCTGAAAGTAAGCGAATGTTCATATGGGATTAAAAGATGTAAAATATATTCTGCGGCCAGGTCATTGAGAGCTTTAAAAGTAATCACCGATATTAAGGAGGTCATAAAAACAGAATTGCATAAGCTTTGGAATGTAACTCTGTTAACTTAGGTCGATGTCAAACAGGACGCCAAGATTCCTTACAGCAGGCTTGGTGTATTCAGACAGGTAACCAGTTGATGGCAGTAATTGTTTGATAATTTGCTGGGGGTAAATTACATATATTTGTCATGTCAATCAAGTGGTCATGGAAATTTCGCAGCATACCACAGTCAGTGGTACTTCAGCATACCTAATATTATTGAACGAGGACATGAAATGATTTGAATAGTCTCAAAACTTCCTGTTAGATATGTTTGAGGAGAACCAGAACTATTGCAGTGCCAGATATGCCCATCCAGTGCCTCGGTCTATCTCAGAGAATGACACGGTCTATTGTACTGAATGCTGCACTTGAGTCAAGCAGGCAGAGAATAGAACACATACCAATATCAGCATCCATTAAAACATCTTTACTTACTGGTGAAGGGGCTTTATCAAAGCTGTGACGTTTGCCATTGCTGTTATCCAGTAGCCAGTAATCCAAGAGCCACATGCAGAAAAAAAAAAGAAATCCAAACGACCAGGCAGAAGTACAGACGCCTCCGAAAAAGTTTCAAAACAGGTAAGTAGGTAGACATTATAGATAAATACAAACACAAAGCATACAAAGCAAGCACGCAATAAGATGGGGGGGCCCAATATGTGTTGACTTCCTTGCAAGCGGTGACTAGAGAATGAGCAGAGTGGTTGCTGGAGGTCCCTGCTCGCCCCAAACAGTCCATGACACATCCGCTCTATCAAATGCATCGTATCATGCCATTTGTTCCATCCTCTCATAATAAACACACCTATCTGAAAGCACTGATTGTGTTCTGTGAGATAAATACATCTATTTCATGAAAACTCAGGCTAGGCGTAGCCATCAGGGTATCACCGTCTGTGTTAAACGTGTTTGTTATTTAACCTGTGCAGCTCACTGGAGAATGGTTTGCTTCTACTGATGTGGGTTCTTCTCACACACATGGCATGAAACAACGCTCTCTGCAAAATTACTGTCCACGGCGTTTTAAACACCTACGAGTTCAAACATGCCAGCATCTTAAAAAAAAAAGAAGATATTTTGGCGCACAGGAATTTCCAAAAAATAATCACGACAGGTCTTTTCTGTCTTGTTAGCATGTTGCTAACAAACAAAGTCTTTTTCCTGCCTCAGAGCTTTCTGACTAATCTTCATTGACAATTGTAATTACCTACAACATGTTGCAGGAGCCAGACAGGTCGTACAGTGTGAACGCACCAATAGTGAGCTTCTGCAAACGTTTGATTCGTACAGTGTGAGTTCAAGTATATCGGCCACATCTCAAAAGTTGTACAGTTTAAGGCCAGCTTAGCACCAAAGACTTTCTGACTGACTAAAGCAAAAGCAAGCATCTGATTAAAATATAGTAGTCTTGTGTCAAAAAAGTGAAACAGTAAGTAGTAAGTAAAGTAAGTAAATAAAGGGTCTTGTGATTTTTCACAGTTCTGTATTACTGCATTGAAACTTCTAGGAAAATCGATAATCACGATTTCTTTTGGCCTGTACTTCAGATAAACCTGTAAGAAAACATTTGCATGAACTTGTAAATGTCCACACTTGCTGATGTCTTATCTCCAGGCCTTACAGGTAAATTATTATTTGGATCCATACCCTAGAAGCCACTTTCTTAGAAACATTACTTGCAGCAGAGGTGGCCTGAAGTGTCTCATCTTATCATGTACACAACACACGTCTGTCCGATGGAAAAATGAAACTTCAGAGACTTTCCTGATGTCCTCCCAGAGGGAACGGGAGATCAGACTAGTGCAGACCAGCTGCTGCCCGGGGAGCCACGCCTGTCCGCAGCAGGTAATCCGTCACTCCTCTCTGCAGGGCTTCTCTCTTAACGGGCAGGACTATTTCAAGAATATCTTCATCATATATGGGGGTCACCTTGCAAGTGATGAGACACATTTCTTCACAGCATTGTCAGTCACACAGCGGCCTCTCATTTGTCACTGACTAGCTGGAATGGAATGAAGAAACATGTTTGCGGTGTCAAAGGCCCGGAGTTGCATATATTTCCGTAAAAATACGACCTAATGGTTTGTTTCAATAATGGAAATGGGATTTACAACTGCATGATATTCACCTAAAGTAGAAGTATGCTCATATTTACACTAGGAAATACCTGTTGTCAACCATTTTTTGTGCTAATGTCAATAGTGTATGAAAAATAGGCCTACAGTGCCGTTCCCGACAGCAAAGCTTTATTCCCGAAAAGCCCCCAATCCCCTGCGCTGTACAGGTAATCCTCCTGATTGAAGTCCTTAAAAATTGAATGGGAAATTATGTCTGAAAAGCAGTTTTTTGTGTGAAGCTCCCCCTAATGAGTAAAATATGAACTATTACCGTAAAATAAAAACTACACAAGATAGATCTCATGTCAATTTGTATCCAACAAATTTGAATTAAAATGGAGCAACGGTAAGGAAGTTACAAAAACACAGTTTTCTTAATTAAAAAATAAGCTCCCTGTAGTAGGTAAAATATAAAGTATTTGAGTAAAATAGGATACATTGAAGTCAATTCATATGCACCACTTTTGGACTGAGTTGGACCAACAGTTGAGAAATTATTCCCTGAAAACTTTTACCATTCTTTCCCAAAATCAGTCCTGTTCTTTCTCACGCTAAGGTCTATGTTGGTGTATAATTTGAAAATGATCAATAAAATAGTTTTGTAGTTATCGCTATATACAAAGGATCAGTGCGAGGGATGATTGCAATTCCATAATATCCCCGCGTGATAAGGGATATAATGAACGATGTGATTTTCTGTCTGAACCAGGAAAGACAGAAAAAAATAATTCTGAAGATTTGACTTAAAAAAGATTAATTTGTTTAGTAGTTATGATCTTTTCACAAATAAAAAACAAATCAGGAAAGATGTGAGATGCTAGTTTGGGGTTTTTTGATTCCTTAAGCTCTCATTGCTGTAACTGCTTATTCGTTTAAGGTCGCAGGGGGGCTAGATCCTATTCCAGATGACTTTTGGCGAGAGGCGAGGATAATAGTCAGCAGTCCATCACAGGGTCAATACAAAGAAGCAAACAATCATTCTTGCTCGTATTTACACCTACGGAAAATTTTAAGTCAACCGGAATCTTCTATCGAAGGTTTTTAGACTGTGTGAGGAAGATGGGGAAGCTAAGGGGAACCCACACGAACGCGGGGAGAAACTTTATGCAAAGTCCAGACAGAAAGGTCCCAACTCATGCTGTGGGGCCAATGTGCCACCGAGCCGCTCTAGGTCAAGGTTCTGCTTACTCAATGAGTGCCTGCAAGGAGTGTTTTGACACCTATTTCTAGAGATTTCTCCCTCTTTTTAAAGCCTATTTAATAGTTTGAGCTTCAAGAAATCCAATCTTACTGGATGAAGTCATTAGTGCGATAACTTCCGTCTCCTTAATTAGGTAGAGTGGATTCACTGAATCAAACACTGATAGATATGTCAACACTTGTGAAGATCAAATCTAACGTGCAGTAGCGTGTAGTAGCGTGTAGTATGTACTATGGGAGCAAACATTGATTTGATTTGGGCTATACATAACGAGAAATATTTTGGGGTGGAAACAAATCAGTTGTGTTAACAGCTGTGATAATTAGCACTAGTTACTATCTCTGAGTCCAATCGTCTATCTCTCTCCTACCACTGATTTAACCAAACCCCACTGCCATAATTACATAACGCATTCATTTACCTCAAGCCGAAATTATGTCGTTATTATCAGGAAAAATAATTAGCCAAAGGACCTCAATGTTTGTAGCCTTGTTAATGTCTGAAACTTTCAACATATTGTCCACCAACGGAGGCCATATGTGCAACATCAGTTACCATGGTGACCAAGCAAAGAGTCACCTTTGGTGTCTTTGAAATCTCTGGCTCTGGCTCAAAGTACCTTGCAAACCCTTTAATGTGCTTTGTAGTACACCCCTCTGGTGCGCGTCAGGGACACATTCAGAGAAATTGCGGAAGGCAAGATCAAAAAAAGAAAAAACGGCAAATATATACAACACTATAGAGCAACCAGAACCTATGAATCAGGAAGAAGTAAATCAAACAAGATCCAAAGGACAAAAAAAGATACCAAAATCACTCTGAATGAGAAAGCTGCAGAACACACGCTATGATGAACAAGAATGATTTAAAGAAAATGATACATAGAGTAAATGCATTTCAAAGGTGAGACTCAAGAGCAAACAATCGGAAAAGGGCAAGTCTTAACACAGAACAAAAACAGGAAGTTAAACGATGTATGGAAAATATGATAAAGGGAAAATTAAACTTCATAATAGAACAGGATACAGCCAAACTCAGCAGGTTTTCCAGGAGACAGTTACAATGACATTCAGCGTTAAACACAAGGGGAGATATTCATCTCTTGGTACAAACTCCTGTCAGCCAAAACATTATAACCACTGATAGGCGCCATTTTAATGAGATAATCAATATTATTCAGATTTTCCCTGTCGATGGCTGATAAGGAACATTCTTTATTATGACTGTCATTGTTCAACATATACTACATGCAATACAACACGGTGAAATCTCTGCATTTGATCTATAAATGTGGAGCAGTGGGCAGAAAGTGCACAATTAGTTTTTTAAGTTGACATGTTGGAAACAGGAATAATTGAAAACAACCGGTAAACGGTGACAGGTTCAAAGGTGCACAAGACTCACTGTCACACTGTGTGAAAGCTAACCCATGTTGTCCAGCCAAACAGAAGAGTGACTGACGCACAAATTGTTGAAAGTTTAAAGCTAATTCCAACAGAAAGGTTTCGCAGTTTTTTTTTGTTTTTTTTTGGCATATGTCACCCCAAATATGTAGGTGGTTATGATGTTATGGCAGTTTATGCCATAAATGTAAAAGGGCTGCCTGGATCAACATAGAATTGGATAGAAATGTTTACACAGTTACAATATTTGACGTACTCGCGAGCAGCAAACTGCTGATACAGTTTTTGGGCACACACAGCATCAGGATGTAAGACACGAACTCCTGCCGCCAACTCAATTACAAACAATAAACTATTACATTAGTTCCAAGAGGATACTATACTTTTGTTGGCCCAAAGTAAATAATCCGGTAAGTCTGAAAAATTATTTTAGGATCCAGAGAGCATATTAACCTCCCTAACATCCATTAAATATAAATACAGCAAGACTTCACTCTGGACAGGCCCAGAATGTGAGGATGAGTGATTCGATGAAGAAGTTCTCATCCTGCATTCCTGAAGCAACACTGACACCATGTGGTCGCTTGTAGAAACGTCACCAGACCGAAGCAGAATTGCCTCCTATTGATCAAGATCTTATAACCTTTGCCAGGTAAGGTTTTAATGGCAATCTGTGAGTTATTTAGCAGAATAGCCTAAAAGCTACTTAATGGAATGTTAATTTAATACTATTCCTATCCTCCAGGTGCATTTCACATAAAAGGCAGGTGACTTAATGTTTCCTTGTTTTTGACGCAAAGGCACTGACAAATCTTAACTCGCTTGCCAGTTAATTACAACGTACGTTCCATTAATTATTACGTGTCTGCAACTTACTAAAACGTATATCACTTAGCGTTTCATTTATTTTTTTCATCTATATCCCCTCCTGTCCTCCCCGTCATCCATTCTTTTCTCTTCTTTTTCTGCATATAAATATATGGTTTGATCCAAATCAACAAAAAAAACAATATTTATTATAAATACACGCGCTTTGCTCTTGCATCATAATGCAATAATTCATCATAATGCATCATAGTTGGATGTATAAAAAAGTCACTTGACTGTTTTTTTTAAATTTCCCATAGATAACTACACCTACGCTGTCTTCCCCGACAGCAAGGGTATATCCCCGAAACGGTCCAAATCCCCTTCGTTGCACAAGCAATCCCCCTGATTGAACTCCACAAATTACATGTGAAGTTATTTCCAAAGTATTTTCCGTAAAAAGGCTCCCCAAAGTGAGTGAAATATAAGCTCCTAGATTAAAATATGTGTTCAATGAAATAAACAAGATAGATATCCTCAAATCGATTAATATTTACCAAGTTTGGACTTAGAGCTGGATGATCAAAAAACATATCATCCCTTAATGATGGCTAATAATAATATCCATACTCAGACTGGACACACACAAAGAAACACACACACACACACAGACACACCCATTGGATATAATCTGAATTGAAATGACCGACGCACAACATTCGCTGATGAGCAAGCATGTGTCGACAGTGATGAGGAAAACCTGCCGTTGAACAGGCAGGAACCTCAGAAGAGTCCTGCGCTCTAGTACATCCTTAAATGATAGTAATAGTAACTGTGATTAATGATAATAACTATATCTCCGAAAACTCGAGGGACCTAAATACAATAATTCCCTTTACACGCTGGACCTTTTAAGTAGAGAAAATAAGCCTCTTCCATATAAATCATCTACTGAGAAAACAATGAACGATAAGAATCGGGTGACACAACAGATTTGATAAGCCAGCCGTCACCGTTCATGTTGGCATTCTTACGTCACACCAAGAAAATGAAAGGTATTCTGAAACATCATCTTGGGGCGGCTGGAGCTCAGTGGGTAGAGCGGTCGTCACCCAATCAGAAGATCCTAAGCATCCGGTTCAAATCACAGCAGGGTTTATTTGTTGTAGGGTCCTTGAGCAAGACCCTGAAACCCTAGCTCCCCAAGCGCTTGAAAGGGGCCGCCCACTGCTCCCTCAGGAGTGGGTCAAATGCAGAGAAATAATTTCTCTATTTTGTACCGTGTATGAATGTATGTGATCAATAAAGGATACATTACACTATATATCTTGGACATACAAATTTACGCTTGAATGTTAAACAAAATGCATCTTAATCTTCTTTTATTTGAGAAAACTGATTTCCAAATTGTATTGGTTGGCGCCCGGGTTAACAAATACCTTCACTGGTACGGTTAGCTAGCATGGTACCGACCTATGGATGGAAACATGTGATCCGCTGTGGCAACCCAGAAATGGAGCAGTCGAAAGACAAAGACGATTAATATCATTATTATGATTATTAGACTATATTTTAGTTGTTTCTACTCAGTCCCTTAAGTACCTTGAGAATTTTTTTTATCTAATTTAATTTATATATATATATATATATATTTTTTCTTCTTTATTAAATTTTGTTTTTAAATTTAATTATATAAAAAAAAATTCTAATGTATTTTCAAAAATGGCATGTAAGGGAATCGTACACCGTTTTATTTTCATTCATTCATTCATAGAGTTCATAGACAGTGCTAGAGTCTATCCCTGTACACCCTGGACGAGTCGCCAGATCATCGGAGGAACAACATAGAGATAAACAATCACGCTCACATTCACTCATACGGGCAATTTAGAGTCGCCAATTCAAAATGTTACACGTTTTGGACTGTGGGAGGAAGCTGGAGTACCCAGAGTTTCATGGCATTCTGCCTATGCATCCTTGTGAGTCACCCCAATTCAAAATAATTGGATTGCACTGGCGCAGCACTTGCGGCGGCAGCTAGTGCTGCCACCGCAATGCAGCAAATTGCCGCCAATTTTCACTGCTCTGTGACTAAGATGCATTGAATTGCACCAGTTTTGCTGCGCAAGCCGTTTCGGAATTCGCCCATATATCTTTAATATAATATTCACAGACTTTCCTCCTCACACAAAGGTCTATGTCATATACGTCAAAGTCAATGTCTGCCGGCCACATCCGCGAGACAATATCTAATTTTTATAATAACTGTCCTGATGGTATTAAGCACAAACACCACACATACAAAAATCCCAGAATGCACGGTGGTAGCCAGCGCAATCAAGAGCGTCATCCTCCTTCTCTGACTCCTCTGTTGTCAGATATTATGTCCAGAGCATGGACAACTGGGAGTAAGATCCTATATGGCTGCGTCCTGATGCTGAGCCAGAATACACGACTAAGTTTGCTTAAATAAAATAAAAAATTATAGATTTGTATAACATTCAAACCCAATTATGTGTTTAATGTGTATGAACTGTGTCTCTCCAAATAACGCAACTTGATTAAAGCGTTTTTTCATCAACCTATAACAGTAAACAAAGAGGTGGTCCAATGTAAATGAATAAAAAAAATATTTTTTGTCAACAATTTATCTGTCACCAACCCAGAAAGAAGATTAACCACAATTAATGCATCAATCAACCACAATACATTCACGTTTACCAATATCTACAGTCCCAATAATGACGCATCTTTTTTCGGTCATTTTCTCTTTACTTTCAGACTCATCAAACATTGTAATTGCAGGAACTTCAATACTGTCAATAATCCCACACTAGATAGAAATAATAAAACAACACATGACAGATTATGGGCCGGGCGATAGTTGGATAATGAGAAACCCATATTTGAGACAATATTCATATTTTTCATCCTCCCAATCAATCATCCTCCAGAATCTCCATTTTCTGATACTTGACTCCCTCACCCAACATTTCCAAATCAATACAATTGATCCACTTTGGATCAGTGATCATGCTCCCGCTTCTTTAACAGTTAGCATTCAAACCCACATCGAACCTCCGACAAGATGCCGTCTTCAAACATCGCTTTTAGAGGACCCTGAGTTCAGCAGGCTGATCAATACAGAATGAGCTTCCCTTCTAGAGATGAATGATTATGAAATGATTAGGATTGGAAAACACTCTGAAACAAAAAAATGAAGCACATCTCGAATCAAAACGCAAATAACCCCAGTGAACAAATACAAAATGAAGTGAGACAACTCAAGTTAAATTTGACAGTATAATGAATTATAGAAGACAGTTTATCATCCATCAACTCAAATTTGAAAAGAAGAGAAGACAATAGTTCCATCCCTATTTAACTGCACAGGTGCTTTTAGCCAGAACCCTAAGGAAAGAAAAAGCATGTTTAAAGTTTTTTCAGCAAATTATATGCACCAGACTGCAAACCCAACAAATCAGAAATAAACTAATTATTAAATAAAATCAAACTACCAAGATTTACAACTCAACAAAAAAACATGTTAGTCCCACCCATTATTCTTGAAAAACTCCATACAGCACTCGACTATCGACCAAATAAGAAATCGCCTGGACCTGATGGAATACCGCCGGAAATTTGAACACTAGGAATATTTTATCACTTTTCTACAGAGTAACAAGCAAAATCAGAGTGGAAAATTCAAAACTGATTCCCATACCGGATCCAAGGGAGCTTGGGTTAACAAATAGTGAACTGGTACTGTTAGCCAACAGGGTGGGCATGCATAGAACATAAACCGGTACACTGCTGGTTTGATGTTGCTGTTGTGTAAGCAATACTCCTGATTGAAATCCTCAAATAGTGTGATAAGTAAGTAAGTAAGTGTTAAGTTATGTCCGAAAAACAGTGTTCTTTATAAAAAGCTCAGCCCAATGAGTAAAATATTCTATATGTACAAGATAGAGCTCATCGAGTCTATTCATATGTTAATGTTAATTTTCTCCAGTAGTCTAACGTTTTTTTGAATATTGAGATTTTGTCTAGGTAGAGGTAGATAGCTTATTTTTGTAATGCAAAGCGAAGGTTCTTTATTAAATTCAAATTTAGAAATAATGTCTTAAAGCATAATTATTATTTTTTTTAAATCTTAAATCTTCTCTTGTTAATAATTACCTTTTTTTTTAAAGCAGAACAACTCTATAAAGAGAGAGATTTCCCTGGTGCCAACTTCCTGTGTGTAAATCCAGTCTGAAGGCGACAGAAGTGGGAACTGGTCAATATAAGCCTGCTTCATTTTTTAACTTACAACAGACAGAGAGACTGATATTCAGAAACAGACAGAGAGACAGATATTCAGAAACAAAGTTTGATACATGTGTACTCCCTTTTAATTGCAAATGCAAACATTTGGTTGCATATGTTGCACAAAAAAATTCTTTAAAATGTTTTTTAAACACTCAAAATGCCAAACGTGCCGGTAAAGGTGATATGTTCATAATTAGAAAAAAAAATATTGTTTTGCCGGAGAAACGTTCGTCTTAACTCCTGCACACATAATGAAGTTCAACTTGTAACCATGGACACCATCATACAACAAACCTACAATGAACCGGAAACGATCGGCTGACACTGTTGCTGGTCGTTTGACGCAATGCTTCACGGCAAAGAAAAGAAATAAAAACGGGTAAAGCCAGTGAAGGAGTTAAAAAGCATGTTGTAGTCCCTTCTCTGCTGACTAACGTCCTCCCTCCGGGCTGCGACACCAATCACGTGACAGCCGGTCGGGTGTGTCACGTGAATATGTAGTCTGTTCTCGCAGCAGACGGAACCGCCGGTGTGTGAAGATGGACTGCAGACTCTTTGTTGCGATTGTTTCTTCCCTCAGCTTGTTTTTGAGTTCCTGCTCCACTCAGAATTATGTCCTGGATGACAAAAGGGGTTTGGGGAGAGTTTTTGACGGCATTGGTGGTCTGAGCGGCGGAGGGGTGAGTTCGGTGCTACTTCCTGGAACGGCGTGTCCGCAGAGGACGGCTGGTGAGCAGCCAGTTTTTGTCAGCGTCGCCGTTAACGATAATGAACTGAACCTCTTCTCGTTCCTTTAGGCGACATCTCGTTTACTGGTAAACTATGCAGAGCCCTACCGCAGCCAGATCTTAGATTTTCTATTTAAGGTATGACGTCACACCCTTCATTCATTCAGCCAACTTTGAAGCACTTTAAAACTCACTGATGTTCCTTTTTTTTTACCGTCTTAGCCAAACTTTGGAGCTTCTTTGCATATGTTGAAGGTCGAAATTGGAGGAGATGCTCAAACAACAGGTGAGTAATACTCATCAGATACTTAAATGCTTAACATAAGCCAAGCTAACATGAAAAAAAAAATATCTCCAGTGAGAGGGGGTCCTCTTCCGTGTTTGTGTGTAAACCTGAACTACAAACTGAACACTGGGTCCTGAGAGGGGTTCTTATGTTTTTGAGCTGAAGTGGAAAAAGATGATCAAGGAACACTTTGCCTCTAAAATCCCATGAAGAAGGAGAAGAAAATGTTGTGAAATTTGTCAACATCAGTTAACAATATTCTGTTGTCAGAAGTCTGACAATTGGGAACCAAGAAGTTAACAAATTTATGATCGTCCTCATTATAATGTCTTCTTTTTTGTTACAAGATACTGATGGATAAGTTGCATCTGGCTGACTACTTCAGCTTTGTTTTTCCTCTCATTCAACCACATACACAGTATATACATGAATGAAATGTCATCTCTCACGTACCAGCAAACTGCAACACCAAATGAGTGTTAATTTCCACTATTACTGGTTGTAATAAAAAGGATGTAACACAACAGAGGACTCGAATATAACATTTAAACATAATTGAGCAAATTCATATATTGTTTATGATTTTTGTCAGAATTTTTTAAGGCTTTTTCCAGAAATTGGTCTGTTAATTGTTAGTAAGAGATAAAGCTTGCAATCATCCATTAATTATACATTTAAAGTACAATTTGCATATATCTTGTCAAAACTGTGAGACTTTATACACAGGGAAAGGCAGAGTGAAAAGGTTTATTGAACGGTTGTTTCACACTCGGGTACACAGAATAAATATATACAAAACTGCATCCAGGAAACAATAAAAAGAGACGTGGATTGCGTGACTTCACCAGCCTAGCAATCCACGTTGTTAGTCATAGGAGATCCTCGTTTGCTTTTGGTTTTAAAAGGCTGATATGGCCCGAAATATTGGTTGCTAAACTAAACAAACGAGTAATTTTTCAAGTTTTTAGGAATTCGTACTATATTTTCCTCAAACATGTAGTTTAAATTGATATTATTACTTGGCAACATCCTATCCTATCAACAATAGCTAGCAAAAAAAAATTTGGAATTTAAGAAACACTTTTTGAAGGATTGAAATGTTTTCTAATTACCATATCAACAATTTAAAAAACATTATTGTCATTATCACACAAACCCAATTTTGATTGTGATCTACATCCACATCAAATTCCTTAAGAAATCTCTGATATCTTTTCCTGTCATTTGGACATCACTTTTCAAAATTGCTTCAAAAATGTTTTAATTGTCTCTCTCATAATTAGAAAGAAAATTCACAGTCTCGATTTACACTGACATTAAATAACATTATCCATTTCAGAGTTTCCCATTCATAGGCTTTACCCTACAAATACATTAAGACCCGCCTAAGTATTAAGCAATACGCGCAATCCTCATTTTATAATGCACACTAGTCCATGTGGGGACAGCCAGAGGCTGCGTTTTATTTTGTCCTTTTATTCTGTACTCCCTGAATGCTAGCATTCACGTCGGCAGATAAACAGTTCCTCAAATGAGAGACAAAGACTTCCAGGTGCAGTCTCAATGTTTATTGCCTCACAAGAATGTGGAAATATAATTAGCGCTTTGTCCATTAGCTAAATGCTAACATATATATATGGAATTGCAATGGAAATACATGCTAACATAATTAGCATTGACGGTGCTACCATAATCAAACCGTAAACAAGTATGTAAAAATTAACTATTTCACTTTACATTGATTTTTTAAGTTAAACTTGAAGTGTTTGTTAAGGAGAGGCCAACGTAGAACATAAAATGGACTGAACATTTGGATCTTTGATTCTTCTTTCAATGTCCATTTTATGTAATGCTATCTTCTAATTTTCCTGCACACTGTTGTCCTGTTTTGTAGATGGAACCGAACCATCACACATGCACTATGAAAATGATGAGAACTACTTCCGAGGCTATGAGTGGTGGCTGATGAAAGAGGCCAAGAGGAGGAACCCGGATATCATCCTCATAGGTAGAGAAAGTACAATATACTCATGAGGCTTTGGTGCCATATTCAAGGTGCTGAAGGAGACTGACAGAATTCTCTGTTAAATCAATTTGGGCCAAATCTTGATTTCTAACAATGAAACCTTAGGGGGCTTTCACATCTCCGTTTTAGAAGTAAAAGAAGTTCTGTAGTGTATTTGCAAAATTGCAATTTTTTTTAAATTTAACCTTTATTTATACATATCATGAGCCAAGATATACATATATATCATGGCTCATGTTAGCCTAATCGTTTTACCCCAGCCTTTATTGGCTCTGTCTGAAATTCCATCCCAACATGCCATTTGGTATACCAAGACTGTGTCAGAAACCTGATTGTCAAACCAATAGTACATGAATTGCATAAAAAAATGAATGAGCATAAATGATGATGATGATGATGACACCAACCTAACAGTATGTTTTCGATTGGATCCACCAGTTTGGTTAGATTTATGGCTTGAAAACATCCTGCTTGACAAGTTCCCTCATGGAATTCTTCATGAGAACTCTGCCAATGTCCAAAGACTCGCTAGGTTGTAATTTCACAACGCTGGCATGCTTAACGCTAGCAGTGATATTAATCACACCGTAAAAAAAATCCTAAGGACTGTTTAAAGTGGTGACTTAGAATCATTAGCAGTTTAAAGATGTTTAAATATATTTTAAACACACACGGCTCTGTTTTTCATTCAGCGTAAACAAAAACAAGGCATATTAAAGGATGGTCTTCGGTGAAGCTGTTGTGAGATCGCCGTATAAAAAAGGCCTACTGATTACATATATATAATGGATGTATATGCTTCATCTTCTACGTTGCATGTTCTTCGTGTGTTCACGTAGGTTTACCCTGGGCGTTTCCTGGTTGGATAGGCCACGGTAAAAACTGGCCCTATGATAACCCAGATGTCACTGCAGCCTATGTAGTGAGCTGGATTATTGGGGCCAAGCAGTACCATGACCTGGACATCAAGTACATTGGGGTGGGTATTCATTCACTTTGTCGCCAACCTGTCCTTTGTCGCAGATTTGCGTGGTCATATCATCTGTAAAAACCTTTTAGCAGTCTGCGCACTGGATGCATAATACATACCCAAACATCTATGATAGAGGGCCAAATCTCGTGACGCAGCAAACTGCTGCTCACCATCCTGATTCTTCTTCTCGCTACCTTTAGCTCAGTCTGCTGTGGAGTTCCGCCTCTTGACCAGGAGTTTGTTTCAGAAAGCAAGTTTAACAAACTCTGAGTTTAATCCTGAGCCCAGGGTTGATCATCCCTGAGATTTTTTTGGTTTCAGAACAGCTGATCTGAGTTGGTTCAATCACTCTGGGTTTCTTGTCCACGGAGTGAGATGTTTGAGATTTACGGCTGGAGGATATGATTCAGATAAATCGTAGAATAATAGCACAGCGTATCCGGGTCTCTCAGTCCAGTCTCTCCTATTGTCAGTCTAATAATATGACAAAATGATTGGCGGACATGCCACGTCTGGCTTCAGGCTCAGAAGGAGGAAGAGTGGGGAACAACTTTGGGCTTTGATGAAGTCAACCTGCCAGTGAGCAGCTTACCTTCACAGAGTAAGTTGCCATGGTAACTGAGTCAGAGCTTAACCTACCTCACTTTCTGGAACGGTGAAATCCAGAGTTTCCGTCATCGCAGACAAAACAAACTCTGAGTTTGTACTGAACCTGCTTCCTGAGATACCCCCCTGTTTTATTAACTTTGGAGAAGGCTATGTTGCCATAGCACCGTCATCATCATCGCCAGAGCAATGACATTTATAAAAAACCCGGAGTAAACTAGAATTACATTACATCTAAACTGGTTTAGCGAGAATAAAACCAGGTTGCCTTTGCAGAAGGCATTTAACAATGTTTGGCTACATGAAACCATTTTCTGTGAAATGTAACCTCTAATGCTGTGTTTCTAAAATCTGTTCCCCTGTTTGTTTAGATCTGGAATGAGCGCAACTTTAACAGCAACTATATCAAGGTAACTCTTCCCTCTTACATTTCAATGTCCCGCCATTGACTTGACTAATGTGGCATAATGTGCATTACGGTTAAGCTGAGGCAAAACTGAATTAATGGACAAAAACAGCCACCAACGTTGGGCCATGTCCCACATGAGGGACGCAGTTTGACTTGTCAGTAGTTGAAATGGTTTTGAGTTCTAGCCGGGTTCCTCTGAGAGTTGTCTTTGTTGCCAAGGTGCTTCGAAAGACATTGGATACAGTTCACCTAACTGACGTTGGCCTCATCGCGGCAGACGGCAATTGGAGCATCGCTAAATCGATGATCATTGACCCGCACCTCAATGACTCTGTTGAGGTGATTGGGTAAGTAAGTGATTCGAGGAGGTTACAGGAAAATCGCCCTCTTACTGCATAATCACTCGTTTGATCCGGTGGTAGTGCAATTAAAACAGAGGCGTTTTCTTTAACCATGTGTTTTGGGTTCAGCAAAAGGCAGCTTGAGCTCTCACAGATGATTGACTGAACATGGGATATTTTGAATGATGCTTCTGGGTGTGACTTCCCATGAAACATTTTGTGAAGTTGGGCTTGTTCTCTTTCTTCTATAAACTTAACTCCTGTACTGGGTCGGAGCAGAATGTTTGTGGCTGTTTTTTCTGAGCTTGAAATCAGTTCAACCAATTACTAACTTGATAAGTGCATCCAGTATTTACCTCTTTAGAGCATGACATTTAAGGCATTAACATCACTTCATATTTTTTCATTAATTCTACTGTAAGTTTTTTGCTGCCACCATGTGAAAAAAAAACACTTGAATGAAATATTTCTCATCAGAAATGCAGTTAAAACAACACCTAGTAAAAGAATTCTATTTGGAATAACTCGTTGATGAAAGTAAACTCCAATCCAAGCCAAATCCAATTGGCTGCGGGATCCTAGCTGGGACTTGATCAGCCTTGAGGGACGCCTCAGGGGAGGTTGTCCCGTTGTATATGGCGGAAACACCCGTTTATCCTGAGGTATGCCGCCGTTGAAGTTTAAGACACTTAAGACTCTTAATCCAACCTAGATTGGTTGATTTAAGGCCAGTAAGTAAAACCCAGGTAGGGGCCAAATCAAACTAATAGCAGGCCTCAAAGTTGATAGTAAACAACTAAGGATGTGTAACATGGTGGCTTATTATGTAAAAAGGACGATTACACTCTGGAATAAAGTGTTAAATCTTTGGGGATTGTAACACCTAGTTCTAGATATCTCATTTCCGGCTAGATTGTCCGTCTCAGGTCATGTGACATTTGACAGGAATTGTTCCAGTATATCAGCACTGCTCATACAAAAGATGACTCATGGTAACTCATCAGTGAGGGCTGACGGGAAGAAAATCCAACAATAACATCTTTAACTAGAAAAAAAAGCGCTCAGAGCGCCAACTACCGCCATGGCACAATGGTACCCAAGGTTCCGTTGATTCTGACATTATTCTGATCAGAAACAATTAAATCGCTTTCTTTTCAGAAAATTTCATTTGGATTCATACTGTATGAGTTATTGCCGGCATCTAAATCCAACAAAAACTCCAACAAAGTCTCTGTGTCTCTGAAATACTCTGGATCCGTTCATCCCTCCTCATTCTCTTGTTCATTCCACTTCAGCGTCTCTGCTTGGCGCTCTGAGCCCCCAGCTCCAACCCCACACGAACCCAACCCCCTTTCACTATCTATTTTTATGATTAATAATAAAAGACATATATTAAACCCAGCAGTCATTGTTTTGCTCAGACTTGAAATTTACAACACTACATCTCTTGATTAAATTAATCTATTGACCTCAAACCAAAACCAACGGAGTTTCAAATCAGAACTTTCACAACAAGGAGGCTCCACCACACCAACCGGCTTTTTAAAAAAATCATTATTTTAAATGTTGCAACACCCGTCATCTCGCCAAAATGTTATCATCTGTAGGATATGCTGAGTCTAACTCTGGGTAGAATTTCATGCAACTCATTAAATTAGGACTTTGTTGTAAATAAAATTAAAAAAAAGTTTAAAGTTTTATTTTTTTTCTGGTCCACAGATTGTTCTCAAAAGCAGTCCTGAAAATCTGATTAATCAAATGGACTTAAGATTGCAAAAATAGAAACTAGCCGGTTAACAAAGTGGAATGTTAGGCAAGAGATTTTTATCATGAGTTTGCTAAACAGAACAAAAAGGTTAATAGTCGACCAGTAAGATGATAGCAACTAAATAAATGCCGTTCTTGCCTGCTGGGTATGAAAATAACCAAGTATTAGCTAACGTCACATTTAATAAGATGGTTTTACCTAAGACGGTAGAGAAAGTAGGAGTTTTTTTTTTAATGTTTTTTTGAGGTTATGTTACTTCATGGTGGCAGCAAAAGGTTCATAGAGAGATCAAATAAACGTGTCACCGCTGTGAGTCCATATCTTCTTCTGCTCTCTGTCTTCCTGTGTGCCTGTGGCGGTCTGTACCAGCTGCTGCGGTACACTCTGGATAAGAGTGGTCTGAAGGGGGTGAGGATCATAGCCAGCGACAACCTGTGGGAGCCCATCAGCTTCCTTCTGCTGCTTGACCCTGAGCTCAGCAGAGTGGTAGATGTGATAGGGTAGGATCCCATCTGTACCTCACATCTGCATGACCGTCTTCTGCTACTAGCGGTCTGAACTGCTTTACTGCATAATATGTGATGTGTACAGAACTGGTAACCTGCATGTGATCACTGTTCTGTGTGTGTGTGTTTGAACATTTAAATCTTACACATACATCTTGTTGTGGCTGATTCTGATCCGTCTGTTCTAAATGTCAGTGTCCGAAATTATATAATCTCCAGCTGTTAAATTCAAAATTTAACGGCATTCATTCATGAAATTCATTCATTTAAATTCATTCATTTGGAGTCTGACCTAGACTCTAAATGCATGTGTGCAGACTAAGACTTGGATTAACTTTGTTTAATCCCTAACTGGTAAATTCACTTATTTTACAGCAGCAGGGTGAAATACACGTCAGTGCACCATCAGTCGGACAGGGATAGAAAAATGTTTAACATTCGCGAAAAATGTATAATACCACACTATAAATATGAATATAAACTAATATACACTTGAGAAAATTTATTTTTATCAAAACTGAAAAAAAACAAAGTATCTATATAAGCCGAGACAATAATCAGAGTAAAAGTAGACTATATAGTCACAGCATATTCAAATGCAGTACAAAAAAAATTATATGCTGACACTATATGAATAGAATGAAATATTTCTGAATTCTATATATAAAATTCTTAGTGTTGTGATGAGTAGAATTGCACATGTATGAATTTTGTATTGTAAACTAAGCCCTTTCTGTCGTGCCTAACAGCAAGGGGGTATATCCCTGGAAAAAAAAAAACAATCAACGGAATTGTAAAAGCAATTTTCTCCTGATTGACATCCTCAAATTAAATGTGAAATTTGGCCCAAAAAAACATTTCAAAAAGGCTAAATATAAACTAATAGAGTAAAACATGATATACAAAGTCAAATCATATGTACCATATTTGGACTAGGAAATTATGACCCGGAAAAAGCTCCCCCTAGTGTCGGAGGTATATTATCCCAACATCAATCCAGTTCTTCCTCACACTAACGTCTATGTGGGTATAAAATTTGAAAATGATCCATAAAAACAGTTCTTGACTTATCGCGTAGACATGAAGGATGTGTGGCGGTGGCGCCGATGACATTTCCATTATATCCTTGACTTTTTGGGGAGTAAAAAAGTCGGCTCTTCCCTCAAGGCGAGTGGAAGAGCCTCGAGGGGGTTTGCTTTAAAGGCCCAGGTCAGTGTGCTGATGCCTTTTGAAGTAAAAACTGTTGATGAATCTGGGGGACTGAATGCTGTGATAGACCTGTGTTGCTTTTAAGATGGCAGAGAGACAAACCGGTGATGGGAGGGGTGAGATGAGAAAGAGGCAGAAAGTTGTTTTCTGTTTTGAGATATGTTTCTAGTGTCAACACAGAAAACCCTCAGGCCTATGAAATGGGCGTCTTGCTTAGTTGGGTGTAGTTTACAAGCATGAATTAATAGATTATTTTTTCTATTGCCTGACAGTTCTAGCAAAAAAAATTACATACATACAATTTTACAAAATTATTATAAACACACTGCCAGTGTACCACAAGCCTGATGAACATCTGGAATTTTTAGAAATCCCTCTTTCTAATTTGTTGTTGTGATATTGACATTATGTAAAAGGCGAGACTCACTTATGTTTTCTAAATCATCTTCAGAAAGGCAGTAGTTGTTAGCATATTTTCAGTTGGATACAAACTAGAGTTGTGTTGCAGTCAGTCACAACCCTGCAGGGATTCATGTTGGTTTTTTAGAGACAAGTCTCGAAGGCATTTGTTGTAAAGTCTGACTGCAGTCGGGACAAAGGACCTGCGATAGCACTCTGTCTTATACGGTGGATGTCCGAGATCCTACAGTCTCTTGAAAGGTGTTGTCCAGGATTGATCTCAGCTTGGTGAACATCCTTCTCTCGCCTACAGAGTCCAGGGGACAGTCCAGGACAGAGCTGGACCTCCGGACAGTTCTGTTGAGTCTCTTCATGTCCCTCTCTGTGCTTTCTCCCCCCTAGCAGACCACAGCATAGACAATTACAGATACTACCACAGTGTTATAGAAGGTCTTAACGGAGTCCTGCACACTCCGAAGGACCGCAGTCTCCTCAGCATGTGGAGACGACCATGTCCCTGCTTGCACAGGACATTTGTGGCGATCTATATGAACGAACAAAGCGTGAAGGCATTATTTTTGTTTTCACACAGGCAGGAGAATGTTAACTGTGCTTTTAAAATAATTGATTTATTAATTACACTGACGATTTAGTCAATCAATCAATCAATCTTTATTTATATAGCGCCAATTCACAACAACAGTTGTCTCAAGGTGCTTTCCAGAAAGACCAGGTCTAGACCAAACGTTTTATAAAATTATCTACACAGACCCAACAAATTCCTCCTTGAGCAAGCATTTGGCTACAATTGTGAGAAATAACTGCCTTTTAAAGGGCAGAAACCTCGAGCTGATCCAAGACTCGTAGAGGTGGATGGTCTACTGCCATGACCGGTCGGGTTTGAAAAAAAAGAGACAGAGAGAGAGAGAGAGAGAGAAACGGGGCAAAGCAGCAAAGATATCAGCTATAATCCACTTTCTTCAACCTCTCCATGGTCGGGCCGCGGCAGCAGCAGGGATCCCAGGTTGATAATGTCTTATTGTATTTCAGTGGACTCCAGTGAATATATTCTTCATCCAGTGAACTTGAGCTTAAGACTTGAAATTGCGGTTTTCCTTATTTGTTCGTTCATTTAATAATCAAATCTCAGTCATGACCATATTGTAAATTCAAGGGCGTTAGACTCGGCGAAGATGAAGCTGGCACACGGAACAGTATGTGTTCTGTTCTCCCTCAGTCCGCTCTCAACTCTGTTCAGTTCAAAATCAGCTAAACTCGCAACCATACTTTTTCCTTCAAGAACACAGTCCAGTGTTGGATTTGGCAGGTGAAGAAATACGTACAAAGCTTCTGTAATAAACAACTATACATTGAATAACAATAAACACGTTAACTGTAATTAGCTGTGGGCATTAAAACGGACCAACGTGGTAGAACTTACGGATGGCGCCATACTGAGGAAGGAACAGGAAGGGTATAGATAGTATAGATATAGTATAGAGGTCATGTAAACAATATGGCTAACAGACATCACCTCCTGTCACACTTCTTCTGTGGATCTAACAGGAAGTACAAAATATACAGTCCACACTACTACATTTGGCCACTAGGGGAAGTGTAGGGGTTCCTGCCATTGCAACACAGTATGGATTTCTATTCACCTCTAGTGTTAAACAAGATTTTCCACATAGCGACGGATTTCCCAATTTGCTTCTGAGGCTGTGCAACAGGTTTTAACTAAACCCTCTGCTTATGTGCTGGTGTATGTGGTTTTGTGCTTCCTTATTAACTCCTACTCTGCTGCAGCATGAACAGCTTCTTCAAATCAAACGGTCTGTGGTGGAATTAAACCCAGGGTGAAACATGAATGTTTAGAGGCAGGTGTTTTCTGGTGTGTGAACTTAAATCATTTATATAGCCTGTGTTCGTCTTTATTTGTCCTCTTTTATAATGTTCTAATCCCGTGTGGGTTGTGTGTTGTTCAGAGCCCACTACCCAGGAACCAAGACAGTGTCGGACGCCCTGAAGACACAGAAGAAGCTTTGGTCGTCAGAAGACTACAGCACCTTCAACAACGAGGTGGGAGGAGGCTGCTGGGCCCGCATCCTCAACCAGAACTACGTCAACGGTCACATGACTGCGTAAGGAAATCCTCCGGCAAAAACGATGATTTCTGACCAGATGTGTTCACGTCCATAGAGCTGTAGATTGTCATCAAACGCCCAGATTGATAAGACAGATTTTTCACATTAGAATCTGTGCCAGTTTTAATTTAAGTGTACAAACAAATATATATTATGCATGATTATGTTTTGAAAAAAAACCTTCCTAAACTCAAACAGTAGTGAGGTCAGTAGTGACTGTAGTCCTGCTGGGCTCCCCTTACATGACAACAATCTTTGACTTTAAAAAGAGTCCACCTTCGTACGGCCACGTTATGAAGGTTCCTTGTGTACAGGGATCCAAAGAACAATTAAACGCTGTAGTATGAATACCGGGTCAGTAGCTGGCAGTGAAACTATTCAAAAACTACAGAATAACACGACATGCCTGCACACTAACACTTTCACAGTAACCGTGCCTCACACCTACAGTCTGTGTCCCGTTGATTAACTGATGACTGCCCTGGTTGTTGAACCGGAAGCACCTGGATCACCTCTTATCCAGGCGACTTCCTTTATTATGAAGAAGACCCACATCGGACACCGACGTCAAGGTCATATCCCCCAAAAGCTCCCTATCCCCTTCGTTGTACAAGCAATCCCACTGATTGAACTCCTCAAATTATATGTGGAGATATTTCCACAGTATTTTTAATTGAAAAATATGGGTCAAATCTGATGAACACAAGATGGATCTCCTCGAGTCGATCCATACGCACCAAATTTGGACTAAATCAGATCAATAATCTCAAACAGTCCATATTGATTCAACCTAATGAAGTCAGCGGTATGTTCTATGATCAGATCCCATAGTGGCTCAGTATTGAAGATAAATACAATCTATTTTTTTTCCTGAGCTCAGTAATAAAACAAGCCAGACTTCCTTGTCAATTCATATGAGCAAACTGTTGACAAAATTAGACTTAGAGAATCGTATGATCTAATTTGAACATTATTGGACATATAGTTTGGAAAAAGACTAATAAGTGTAAATTTGACCATTAACAGTTTGACAAATACAAGTTACATTTCCAAGGGGTTTTAAAATTAGGTAAATTTTGAATTAATTGGACCATTAATTACGAATCAATATTAAAGTAGTTAAATATAATCTACTACAGTAAAATATTTCTACAAGATAGATCGAGTCAATTCATTCAAAAAGTCATTTCTCTAAAAAAAGCAAAAAGCTCCCCCTAGTGAGTAAAATATGAACTACTAAAGGAAAACAAGATGTATACAAAATAGATGTGTCATGAGTCTTCAAACTGAAAAAAAAAGTCCGGTTGTCTCTGATTCCACCATGGAGGGTCACCATGACTTGGATGAACGAGAATCTACAAAAACAGTTGATGCCTGTGATTCTTCTTCCAGCACCATCTCCTGGAACCTGGTGGCTAGCTACTATGATGATCTGCCGTTCGGCACAGATGGGTTAATGACAGCTGAGGAGCCCTGGAGCGGCAACTATGTGGTGGAGACTCCAATCTGGATCACAGGTCTGCTTTAGATCCAGCACAATCAGAATCAGAAAACTGTTTATTGCCAAAGTAAGTCAGACTTAGAAGGAATTTAACCTGGTATCTTGTTGCAAAGTGTGCACCAAGAGATGCTACGCTAAACTGCTACTGACTGATTCTAAGTGAAGTCAAACTACTTCTCGACATTGGGTGGGGTCGGACCACGGTGGCAGCTTTAGCAGAAGGAAAACGGATCAGGCAACAAATTCAACGCATCCCGCCACTGATTAACCTACTCCAAATCATGCCTGCTCTAATCTGTTCCTGCCATGTGGAAACACGTTTGACTCGGGCCAAATTGGACTTTGACCTGACACAGAAACTAAACTTTTCGTCCAAAAAACTTTAACCTTTAGAGTTACTGCTTAACGGATCGTGTGATGGTTGAGGCTTTTTAAAAGGCAGTGTGTACATTTTAAGGGGCATCTGTTAGAACAAATGTAACAAAATATGCATAACCTTGTTTTTCTTGGGTCATAAATGGCTTCAAAAATGTTTAATTTTTTTCTTTTATAAGCATTCATTTGGAAAAAGCCCTTAATAACTGCCGGGGGGCCGGGCCCTCTGCCATGTTGGCCGCAGTGTTGTGTGACCGTGTTTGTACAGTAGAGTAAACAGACTAACGGAGCACCGGCGCTAGAGTTCAGATGAAGAGGAAGAAACACAATGAAGAAACCCTTTGTAAATTTCGAGTCCCACATTTTGATGGATTTTGTTGATCGTACCATAAATTCTATTTCAGCATATGAAAAAGCAAAGGAGCGTGAAACCTCTCTGTCAAAGAAGGGAAAACTTGGAGAACCGACCCACAAAAGCATTGAGACGTAAAGTGGTGGCATGGCCTCAGGGATGAAGGTGGCTCACAACGTTGGACTTGAGTTTTACAGCGCCCTCTGTCCTAGTGCTCACTGGCGCCCTCTCTGCTCCCTCGCCCTCTGAGTTGACTCTCCTGAGTGGACTGCATTGAAGAAACCAGTTTACCTCTCACCCATATCACGAGTCATGATTTCCTGTTTTTCCTTCTGACAGCGAGTTTTTATGCTCCGTCTCTTTTGATTTTATCCAAGAAAAATCCGGGATATTATGGAATCGTCATCGCGTTAACATGAAGGATCGTGTTAACGCGACAACCCACAAACTATTTCATGGATTGTTTTCAAACGTTGAACCGACTCCAGGAGATCTATCTTTCATATGTCATATTTTATCCAATCATTCACATTTTACTCAGTAGACGGACAGTTTCTCGGAAAGAACCTAACATTAATTTGAGGCGTTCGATCAGAAGTACTGCTTATACAACGCGGGGGATTGAGGGGCTTTTCGGAGATATTCTCTTTCCCAGAGGGAGGACGGCATAGGCCTAGTTGTGTGATAAAATCGTTATATAATGAGAATAAATTCATAATTTTATAAGAATAAACTCAGTTTTATGCAAATAGTCGTTATTTTCAACAAATGCATTAGAGGGGAGAAGAAGTGGGTTGGGTTTGGGGTCGTTTCGGGGACACACCTTTGTTAATAGGGAACGACAACGACAGGTTAGGGCTAGTTATGCTAAATGAAAAAGTGAAATCCTCCATTTGTTAAAATGTAGGTTCCTCTCGTTGTCCTGCTCGAAATAAGAAGACATTTGGATAGGGAGGACTGAGCTGAGGACATTTACACACTTAAGCACCACTTCCTAGTTGGTGAAATAAGAAGTTTTTCTAACTCTGGCATCAGCAGTTAATGAAAAAATCCAGACATTTCAATCTAACGAGGACTTTCTTTCCCTCTAGCCCACACCACACAGTTCACCCAGCCGGGATGGACCTACCTGCAGACTGTTGGTCATTTGGCTCAAGGTGGAAGCTTTGTGGCTTTCACCGATGGGAAAGGAAACCTTACCGTCGTCATAGAAACCATGGTGAGCTGGCTTCCCCTACTTTGATTTTAACTTTGTGTTTCTATCATTTTGTCTACGCTAATATTAATGTGAGCTGCTTTAGAGCTTCTGGTTTTAGTTGAACAAAGCAGGAGATGCTCTTCTCTTGTGAAAACATACCTTTTTTTTTTTTGGCGGCATTTCCTCTTCAGACTCACAACCATTCCGTGTGCATAAGGCCTCCACTCCCTCCCTACAACCTGACAGCCCAGAATGCAACTTTCCAGCTGAGTGGATCCTTTGTAAGTTCCTTTTCACGTCTTCCTTCACAACATTTTGAAGATAACTAGTCCTACCTGTCTCGTTCATGGCTGTTTATTCTCCCAGGCTTCCATCAAGGAACTCCAAGTCTGGCGGTCACTGTTTAACTTCAAAACCAAGAAGCCCTCCTTCTTTGAGAAGTTAACTCCTGTGAAGGTACCAGACGCAGTTCACAGCGGAGAAGCACCGCAAAACAACTGAACAGTGTTATTTGTAACGTGTCTCTGATGATTTCAGCTTTTAGACGGATCCTTCACCTTGGATCTCGGTGAAGACGAGGTTTACACTTTGACAACACTCACAACGGGACTGAAGGGCAGTTACCAAGACCCCCCTGCCTCTGCTCCCTTCCCTAAAGTCTACAAGGACGATTTTGACGTTCGTGAGTAGCTCTTTACCCCAACACAAACTATTGTTCTAATCATTGAATACTTGAAAAAATAAACAATTCTGGTTGTTTCCACCCAAAGAAGGAAATGAGATGTTGACTAACTTTACAGGCTCAAACCACTTCCCTCGCGTCACACATGAGGTATAACGGTTGCTGTTTGCTTGAGGAACGGAAATTAGGCCAGATCCCTTATTACTAAATCCAGTTTGAGTAACTTCTGAAATGTTAAGATAGGGTCATATTGTAGACCTTGTAATGTTTTATGTCATCAAAGATAATGGTTCTGATCTGGTCCAAGCAGTCTGCGGCACTCTCCTACAGCAGTGTTTCTCAAATGAGGTTATGTGTACCCTAGGGGTACTTTAGGGTACTGCATGAATAAGAGTTCATGAATAACAGTATGTAAGATTTTTTTTCAATTTCAATCCATGCATAATCCTCAAAATAGTATGGAAGCCGATGGCAGACACTTACGAGTTAATTATGTCGTTATCACGAGGAAACAAGTGACCATAGTCTCAAGGTAGCGAGTTCAGTATCGCGACAATTAATTTCTCGCAGTAATGAGTAAAAAAGCAGCTTGTTTACTGTTACTTTTTTGTTCATCAGAGATCAGGAGTCTCACAGCTGTATTAATTGATTTGGAAAAACATTGTGCGTTTCTCATATTTTGGCCTCTTTGCTTAACCTCGTAGGCTCAGCGATCATGTGACTCAGAGTAAAACCTTAATCAACATTTTGAATACAAAAAAAGGATACTTAACATAGACTGAGTTTCCATTATCTTTCAACCCATCAAATTTTACTTCAATCTAGGTTTAACGCAGGCTGAAATTGTTCTCACAGCTACTCTTTCCCCGGTGTTTACACGTTGCCATGGTGACACAAGAATTCAATACGATTGTTTTTCCATTGTTGGATAAAAGTTTCTTTCAGTATAAAACACCTAGAATGCTTTGGTTTTGAGTACTGTGTGTGTTAAGTTCATTATTAGGCCCATTTGTTGCTTTCAGCCATAGTTCTATCATATGTTTGGCGCTTTGCTTAACGACCGGTTTTGTGTTTACGATGTGGCCATGGCAACGGATGTATAGGTATAACGAGGTAATTATATATTATTTTCAATTAGATATCAATAGAAAATGGCCAAAAATAAGACATTTGACACCATGGCTGTTCCCTGCATACACAAAATACATTTACTGTAATAAGTTGCATCAAAAGAAACACAAATACGTCCATATAAACCAAACTCTGTATTCACTATTCATCTTTTAAATGCAAAACTACTTAAAACTGCAAACAGCAAACCATCGTGCTCACTTTAAGAAAAATCATTATTGAGAATCGCAAAAAGTTGCAGGTTGAAAACAGCGAGAAAAAGATGTAAATCAGAAACAGAGCCAACAAAATGACAGTTACTCAGTTTAGCACCTACAATAATGTCTGATTCTTATTTTACAATGACGAAAAATCTGGTCATTAAGTTAGTGACGGAGTCTAACCGTTTTAAAAGCTGCAGGGAAGTCTTGATGAATGAATCGGACACTGATGGCGCAGCGCTATTGTTTATGTCTTTATAAGTGCAGAAATGTTTTCCACTAAATAATTCAAATGGGATCCATTAATGACAAACGTTCACAAGCTTCTGTCCTCAACAACAGAGGAGGGGGGTAACTACTCTAAGGTGGTGAATAGGTAATTACTGGATTATTGTTTTTGTGACACTTGTTCATTTGGATCATGGTTTTTTTTTTTTGCCAAATTCAAGTTTTATCCAGTCTTTGTTTGTGCTCATGAAATCTGACATAGTCTTGGAAACCTCGATGAAAACTCTTGTTTCTTTCTCCAACCTCTTGCAGGAAACCCTCCGTTCACAGAGGCTCCAAACTTTGCTGACCAGACAGGGGTGTTTGAATACTACACCAACCTGACGGATCCCGGCCCTCACATCTTCACTTTACGGCAGGTTGTAACTCAGAGGCCAGTCACATGGGCCGCTGATGCTGACCAGACCATCAGCGTCATAGGAGACCACCAGTGGTGAGGGGTTTTCCAATTAAAGGCCTAACTGGCAAATGTTCTGACTTAGCTGTCTAAATTCTAGGATTATGTGAAATTTGACTCAGACGGCACGGGGTTATGTCAACGTTCCAGGCAGAACCTGACCGTCACCTGTGATGTCTTCATGGAGGACTTTAAGACGGGTGGTGTATTCATAGCAGCCAGAGTGGATGTAGGAGGCCAGCTGGTCCGCAGGGCGAAAGGAGTCTTCTTCTGGGTGTTTGCAGATGGAACGTACAAAGTTACCAACGATCTGGGTAAGTAGCATCGCTCTGGGTCAATACACATTTGGAAACCTGAAGAAATTCAGAAATAAGACCTTAATAATAATAATAATAATAATAATAATAATGATAATAATAAGAGCTTATTGTCAATTAATCCTATAAGGGGACTAAAGAGCCATTTCACATAAATCGAGAGGTTTGACCTTTCATTTATGCAACAACAGTGTGTTTGTGGAGTGATAAAATACACTTTTGAAAACTGGTCCCAGAGTCGAATCTTTAGAAAACGCCACTGTTTCCGCCTCAGTGTAAACTGGCAAAACGCTGCTCAAAACGCGGCAAAAAACAGCATCGTTGCAGTTCCACTTTTTTCCGTTGCCACGGTGTGTTTATAAAACTGTTGCATTGCTGCATTGCTACTGAGCTAAGTTGCAGCAGCATAATCCTGGTCAGTCTTCTTCTGTGCTGTTGTTTTTGAAAGGTTACACTTCTGCTGGTCTGACAGCCATATTAATAATAATAATAATAATAATACATTTAATTTATAAAGCGCTTTCAGACATTTTTATGCGATCCTTGTACGCAAGGATAGCATCGTTTTCACAATGTAGTCGTCCAAACTCAGAACTTTGCACAAAGAAAAAAACGTTTCTGTTTTAAGATGAAACGTTGCCGTGTAAACTGGGTACCAAACACTCATATTCTGGTTATCTCACACTACTATTTGGCTTCAGTGAGCAAAGTAAAAACAAAAAACTGGCTACAGTGAGCAAAGTATGAACTGATTATTTAAGACGAGGTATATACCAAAAGTAAATCAAGTCAAATGTAATGATAAATGGATATGAAAGTGATAAATCCAGCTCCAAAACCTTTTTTAGCTCAGGCATTGAACTTCAGACACACAAAAAATAATGTTTGTTAAATTTGGACCTACGGACTTCATTGTTGTTAAGATAACAAAAGTATCACCAGAATTTTTCATTCATCATTATTGTTTATTGTTAATAAGTAAGCAAGGAAACAAATGTATTTATATAGCAGATTTCATACACTAATATAATTCAAAGTGCTTTATATAGAAAATAAATGAAAAAACAAACCGTCGTAAGAAAAAATAGCGCTATAAAATTCATAAACAGTTCAATACTATAAAATCGTTAGAGTCGTTGATGCATTTCAGACTGCCGGACCGATGGCAGAATTTTTCACTGCTGGTTCGCTCTTTTCATTAACTGTGCTATCAATAACAAAAGTCACAACTGTGCCTCTTTAAAATAAAGAGAAATAAATGGAGTCCTGTTCAGAAACGTTGTATAAAGATATTGTCTGGGCTGACTTAAGCGCGGTCTTCAGTCTGTGTCATCGATGTAAGTCATATCGATCTACCACAAACGGTTTTGTTCGCTTTCATCATCAGCTGGAGACAGTGTCCTGGCAGAGGGACAGTCTGGTACCAGAGCGTTTGATTGGTACACTTTATCACTCACTGTGACGGTAAGTCGAAACCATCTACTCCCCTGTTAAAGATTTGTACCGTTTGAAAAAGATTCATACTTAAAAACCTGGATTCAGTATTGGCAGCCGGGCAACGAAGAATTCAATTACTTCCTACTACTGTGCTGCATATCATTTACATTTATTTTTGTGACAATGGTTGGAGAATATCCCCACTGAGGGATAGTGTCTCTACCTGTTTGGAGTGCAGGCTGAGCTCCGCCCCCACTGACACCTCAGCCTGTCAATCACCCAGTCTTGTCTGAGGGATCATGCAGTCTAAACCAAACACAAGGCTCAGACTGATGCATATATTGTTTTTGTAGGTTGTGGGTTATATCTATGACGAGTGGAGACAAGCAATTAATGCAAATATTATACAGTTGGGTATTTTCTCCATCAATGAGGGTATGTTTTTACCTTTTTTTGTTTGTTGTCCTGTATGCCATATTTAAAAAAACTTATTTGATGGATTTGTATGAAATTTGATCCGGTGGTATGTTTCAGCATATCCTACAGATGATTACATTTTGTTGACATTAGGTCATGACCTCACGATGTCATGCCAAAATAACGTTTCTTAACATTAGTAGGGCACTTTTTCATGCTTTATTAATAACTCTGTCAATAATCAACCAATTTGCTTCTTAGTTTTTTGGTCATATGTAGCCTGGTACATCAACCCACCAGAAATAGACTGGATCTGGAACCAAGATTGGATGGATTTTGTTGAGAAATAATTTAAAGTGGTTAAAAAACACCCTAATGACTAAGTTAAGACAGTTGAGCTTGTTTTTAATTTTTAAAATATTGTTTTAATGTTTTATAACTGTTTTGAAGTATGTCGTAATGCTATTTTTGCTCTTTGTTGTAGTGTTCTTGATTGTGTGTGTAAAGCCCTTTGAATGACATGGATAGATAGATAGATAGATAGATAAATAGATAGATAGATAAAGAAAGAAACTTAATAAATCTTCAGAGGGGAGAATTGATTGTTACAGCAGATCCACAGACAGACATTCTAAAAGTGACAAAAAAGTCAGTAAGACATTCTCTATTATAGGACATCTCTAAAGCACGTATAGATAAATATATATGCCTACATAGATAAATCATACATATTTTCTCATTTCTTATTAAGAAAATGAATAAGTAAAATACACATGTACATTAGCATAAAGGAATAAAGTGCATGCAAATCTAAAGAAAAGGGGAAAAGGTTCAGATCTCCAATGGTAAATATGAATTTAGATGGACCACTTGCAGATGTGTAATAGCATTCAAGGTGCAGATGTTTAATAGATGTGCAATAGTGCAATAAGGGGAGTATGTGGTGAGGTAGATGAACGGTTAGTTACAGGAATTGCCCTGTTGTGGTAATGTGCTATATAGTAAAATGTTGCCTTGCCTAAGTTAGTGTATTGATTTGTGCTCTGAGTGTTTTCTAGGTTTAAATATTGTCATTGTCATTTCCTTATGTGGCAAAATCTTTAATCGCATTTCCTCTAAATGTTGTTTGCTTGTGCGTACACAGTGAATAGGCCACATGATGTTTATACAGGTATGTCGTCAACCAGTTCCTGAACCGAGTCACGTGATCTCTCTCCTGCAGGGCCAGTATGCGTCGGGGATGCTGAACGGTTACCCGCTGTGGAAGAACGCTGTGGTGCTGACCCCAAACCGTGGCTGGGCGGCCATAGGAACCCACTCCTTTGAACTGGCTCAGTTTGATAACTTTGCTGTGGTGGCAAATTAATGTGAAGTAACGGATTAATTATCGACTGCAATGTGAATACTGACTAGAATTTTAATCTATGCATCAATTTAATTCCTAATTTTTGCTGAAGATGTGATTATTTTTCAATGAGAATTCTGGTCCTGTGATGCACTGCCCCCTTCAAATCTTCTGTTTGATGTGATTGTTGTAAACGATTTTGCACTGCGTTGTTTTATGGTTTAAAAGGTTTTTTACCGTTTTAGGAAAAAATCCCTTGTAACAAAATAAAGTCGTTACTGTTTAAAATCCATATACAGATTAATACCTACATACCATGTGATCCTGTTCCTATTAGACATGAATTCAATGTAAAATTAAAAGAAAAAATATTAAATGCATTAATTTATGTAAACATAAATAAAAATAAATTAAACTCTTATTTGTTTAGAAGCTGTTTAGTGCCATTAAATAAAGTATGTTTTAGCTATCTAAGAATAGATATACTTAAATACACACTTTATTTATCACCTACTGTTTATTACTACATACTGTTTATTACATGTTTATTACTAACTGCCAAAGATGCCGACTAATATGCTGATATTCAGATTGTCTGAGGGTTTTTCTTCTTTTTAAAAAAAATCTCTATTCAACATAAAAGCACAAGATAAACAGAAAGTTGGGGAGAGACCTAGAGAGATTTACTTATTACAATTCCAAGATTTGTAAACCTCAAAGGTTTATCACTGCATTAAAATTTAGTGATAACGTGTTTAAGCATAATTATTATTGAATGTCCAGTCTAATTGTAAACAAATGTCTCTATGTCACGCCAATGCACTGATGAGGAGGGGTACTGACAAAACATGAATTCATGACTGATTGTCACTGAGACTCACAAAATGCGCATTTGAAATGCTCTGTGTCAAATTTAGGAATTTATTGTATTAAATGGGTCAATATGATTCAAATATATATATATATTTTTTTAAATTTAAGTCTATATTGAAGAACGTTGTTTCTAGGAATGTGCTAGCAACATACAATCGTTGACCACATACAAACAATCCAATACATAGAACGTACGATGAAAACATAATAAAATAAAATATAGGGCAAGACAATACAAATGAATAAAAAAAGTAAAATAAAAAAGGGTTTACAAGAAACTTGCATGAATAAATAGTTTTGGTCAAGAATTGTTTGCACCCTTTAAAAACATGAGTAAAATTAGATGATGATGATGATGAAGACGATCTATGTGTCTATAACCCACCAGTATATCGCGCGAAGGTACTCGCTTCGCCTAATCTCGGGAGCGGCATTTTATTTCTATGACAACGAGACACCAACAAAAAGGTTGGACTTTTAGCTGACCTCCATTCCACTCCATTTTCACTTCCGGGATGCCATTGCGGTGGTCAGCAGTGGGCAAAATAAAAACGTTTATTAGGAGAGTTCTTCCACGTGAGATACTATCTAGAGTTTGAGAGTTTATAGTAGGTTTGTGTCCGACTGAGTGCCGAGGATGTAGGATATAAACACAGAATGATCAGTGTCGTTGTCTTCACTTGAGATAAAAGACTTAATAATCTTCATTATTTTGGTGAATGTCGTCAACGTTTGTTTTATTAAATCAAATACAATTTAAAAAAAAAAGGCAAAACAATACATAATCCAAACAATGCACAATACATGTTTTCTGAATGAATGAGAATGAAGTCTGGCAAGCTGAGTGTTTTTATTGAGTGAATGCAATACGGTTAATTGTAGAATTTAACTCGGGATGTTTTCAACAGGAATTTGTTTTAGATCAGCTTTAATTTTGATATCAGAATATCATAGTTATTTCTCTCGTTTATCACATCCCAATGTAAAACCTGGAAGTAAGTGCACTGGCAAATTTTTAATTTGATTATAGAGACAACTATACAAACAAATAAATATTGTTATAACATGATCAAATGTGTCTTTCTCCGTTTCATTGTCGGATATTATAAAAATCACTGATAGTGTTTCGGACAAGCTCATATGGCTGCTGGGGGTAAAACATTTGTGGACTTCTGGCGGGTGAACTCAGCGCATACGTCTGTCCTGCTGTCTCCGCCCCTCACTGTGACGTCACACAATAAGCGCTCACTGATTCAGTGTGTTTGGATTCACTTTCACGACCACTTCTACTCTCTAGATTAAAACATTCTTTTCAGCGGACCAGTGACGTGATCTCTGCGGTCAGCATGGAGGAGGCTGAGACGGAGGAGCCCCCCAGCTCGTCTAAAAGCTCGTCTAAAATAGTTTTCATCAACGACATCGACTCTTACGCGTCGAGATGCATCGCCAAGGTGAATCTCTGTCAGAGAGTCCGAATGCAGCGCGATGGGTTCTACTGTGGTTCTACGATCTACTGTCCTGGTTCTTCACATGTCCATGTCCTCTCTAGTTTTTGTCCAAATGTGATGCTGAGACTGAGAAAGAGGAGAGAGGGACTTCAGCCCGCAGCCCGGCATTTCTACTCGTGGCGACGGCTCGTGGCAGACGGAACCAGCACCGACCGTACATGCTGGAGGTCTATGAAGTAAGTTCTCATCACTCTTCACCTTTCAGGAGAAAAACAATACATTAGTTCGTTCATCACCTATAATTCCTGTTTTAAGGTGACACTCCATCAGATTTTATGAAATGCGACCTATAAATAAAATGTATCATTATTATTAATATTATTATTATTAGATTCTAGAATGCATTTCAGAATCCTATGAGCTAGTATGCACTTACTAGCAGTACATTTGCAAATGTCTGCATGCACGATATGGGCAGTATTAACTTAACGCGAATAAAGTTTGTTTTTTTAAATGAGAACTCAAGAACAGGCATAAACAAATACGAAATGAAAATAAGGCGACACTGAACATTCCAGAATTCCCAAATGTGATTAAATGGTTTAGATCTTAAATAATTATCAATTTGACAGGTATCCGAATAAGAATTGTAAAAGAGACATAGAATAGCAAAGATTTTGAGATTAACCAATAGTTCTTTTTTTTGGTCTTTTTATTAATATTTTATCATCTTTTTGAGTAAATAATTGGTAAAGCTGTGTAGAAATGTTTCGAAGGAGGGATTGTTTCTGTACAACTAACATTTGTGAATCTGATATTTGCTCTTACCGTATCTGAAATCCCTGCATCCAGACTATCCATAACATAAACAATGTCAATATATGTAAACATTGGCACTCTATCAACCTTTAGTGATAACAAGCAAACAAAACCAGCCAGAAAATGACCAATTAAAGAATAAATAGTTACTGGTCTCAGCTTCTGTTGAACGAAAGATTCAACAGGTCCACTTCAGATTCACATCCGTCGTGGAGAAAACCACTAACAGGGCGGACTGCTGATGCTATTTAAGATCTTTCTTTAATGGACAGCATGAGCAGTATAGCAGCCTTATTAACATTTTTATAAATGTGTGTGCTGTATGTATGTGTGTGGTGGTGGTGATGGGGGAGCTCTTGAATATAATGTATTATGTATAATAAATAACCATGAATAATATGGGCTTATGAAGTTTGTTAACAGCAGCATTAATTGTATCTCCAGTGTGAATGAACACACTCATAGTAGCAGAATGGCAGATTTTCAACAGTGTTAACACTACTGTAAACAACAATGTGATTAAAATATACTTAAAAATATCCCTTAATTTTTTAATGTTCTCAACGAGAAAGGAAAAACTATAGAATATTAATTCTTTGCATATTTTTTTATTTTTTGGGCCTTTTATAAATTGGATATCTTGACAAATTGTTTTTGTCAAGCATGTTTTTAAACAGTAAAAACAAATCGGACTTATTCAATTATTTTTGTATTTCATGGAAGATAGTCAGTTTGAATTAGATAAGCTCAACTTTTTGGTGAAGCATGTTTGTGGAAAACTATTTCACCCTTATGACACTTATAGATATAGATATATATCTAAACAGACTTATAGATATCATTCTGTTTAGTACATCCTCACATGCTTTAATATGCAATAAATCTTACATATTGCATAGGACTTTCTCATGATTAATGCCTCGTCCTATGTCGCCCTCGGGACCGGTGGTGTCCCCCACGGCTCCATCCTCGGCTCCTTACTCTTTAGCATATACATGCTACCACAGGGTCTCATTATAAACAGATTCAGTAAGGTGGCACCCATTTTTCAATAAGAAATAGTGACGCAGCAAATTTGCTTAACCGAAGAGTTCAGCAGGACATTAAAGGGGATTAAATAAAAAACTGTTGTTAAACTCTATGTGTACGATTAAGATCGGTCCAGTAGGTGTGTGCCCTATTTAATCGTTGTGTACTTTATGCACACTAGTAAGACGAGAAGAAACTTTATATTGTATTGTCAAGTTCTCTTTCAGTTTAAATTTTGAGATCATCTGCCATAAATGGGGGTCCACAGTATCATACCTTCATAGTTGTGGTTGTAAAAATACAACTTTCTGCCCCCGTTTTCCTATTTCCAAGAGTATTTGTACATTTGACGTTTCATTTTATTTTTTGTTTTAATGTAAGCCAATGAATACAGAGGAGCACCTGATGAAACTGATGGACTGCGATGTCATCATCTACAACATTACCCAGCATGCGGATCAGGTAGAAGAGGCATTCTGGGCTATTTCAGGTGAGCTGAGCAGGTGTGGTTAAAGTATTATTTTCTACAACAAAAAAGGCATGTTTATTTAACAAAACAATGGGTTAAAAAGAGTAGTTACCAAATATTTTAGATATATTCTACCTTACAATAAGACTACCTTTATAAATGATTTATAATTAGTTTATAATAAGTTTATAAATTAGCTTATGAACAGTTCATGAGTCATTAGTTCACATTTATAAACAGCTTTTAACATTGATCTCATTCTATCCGCTTGGGTCACTATTTGGCAATATCAAGTTAGCAGTACAGATAAGTGTGCTCACTATTTGGCAAGCATTCGGTCTCTGATACCAGTTATATCTAATGAGTTACAGCAACTTAATAATGATTTGTAAAGTTTTTACAACTTAATTAGTGAACTATTTATACATCCTTAATAAGGGGAGTGTTGTTGTAAAGTGGTAAAGTAGTGTATTAACTGTTTCACTCATTTTTCATTTCAAATTCTTTAATGAACTGATTTGCTGTGCTTTCATGTATTTTATGATAAGTAATTTATTTTGTGAAAACTCCTTTTTCTGTTTTGTAGCTCTCCACAAAGAAATGGACCATTTTTCTGGACCAAAGATGTTCATACTAATCTCCACTGTGATGACATGGGCTCGCAGCAAACCCATCAATCCTGTAAGTGGAAAGCGCAGATTCCAGTCTGCACTCTGCAGAGAAGATGTGCCAAGTCATGGAAACTATCATTCTAATTATAGCAGTAAAGTCGAGGATATTATGGAATCGTCATGCTTGATAACTTAAAAACTATTTCATGGATCATGTTCATGTTGATACCCCTACAGACCTTAATGCGAGGAAGAACTTAATTGATTTTGGGAAAAGTTGGCTGTATATTTCCGACACTAGAGGGAGTTTTCAAATCATAATTTCTCAACCATTTAGTCCAATTTATGGCACATGAATCGACTTAAGAAGATCTATCTTGAATATATCATATTTAAATCTAATAATTCATGTTTAATTCATCAGGGGTAGCTTTTTTTTTCAAAAATGAAAAACAAAATTTCACATTTAATTTGGGGGCTTTGTGGCGTAAGTGTAAATAAACATAGTTAATAGTAGATATAACAAAGGTGGATCGCAAAATACATTTAAAGTACTCCTTGAGTTTTGTGAACTCCTATTTGAGAAACACAGCTCAAAAGTAAACTACACCACACATATTAAAGCATGTAACACAATAAAAAAGTCATATCATTTTCTAAAACAGGCTTTATCAAAAGGTTGAGTTATTTCAATTAAAAATGAAAATTCTTTCCTCAAATACGAAAAAACCCCATCATGAAGTCTAAAAACTTTTTTTTTACTGTTTAAAATCATACTTGACAAAATAATTCATTATTTCACGGCACATTTAGTGTCTAAATGTGTCCAAATAAATCAGTTTTCCATCTTTTTTTTTTCTTGGTGTGGACATCAAAGGGTTAATGTAGAGAATATGTAACTTGTCTTAAAATGTCTGTAATTTATGTTTTAAGAATAAACAACAAAGAAAACATATTTATAACTTTCTTTCAACTAATTGGTACACTTTTTTTAGTGAATCAAACTAATCTATAAAAATATTTTGCACCTCCAATCTCATCATTTTTTAAATTATGTAATACATACTTTTGACAAAGAATGGGGTTGTTTTACAGCACTGTTCATTTTTACAGTACAAGTTCACTCCCCCACTCTGATGTTCCAAGTGTTCTTGTTGATTCACGCGTCCCTGATTTATTTTCTACCGTTCGACAGGAGGATCCGGAGCTTCCCTTCACTGATGATGTGTTCTGGAGGAGAAGGGCACATCCCAACTTCCAATCACAGATCGACCTGGAGAAGAGGGTCGTCAAAATGGGCAAAACAGTCGGTGTCAGATTCCTGCGTATGAACATCATGTGGACGAGAAGCGTGACGGACAGGTGTCTCACTGTCGCACGCTTGTTGTTTTTAGAACAGGACTCAGTTCTCAACGTACGTGTTGGCGTCAGGACTTCAGTACGGGATGGGAGAGCAGATCCTCCACTACTTCTTCAAGGTAGGTGTCCAAGACGCTTGTACATTTTTGATATGGCTATTAAAATGAGATATTTTGTTTTTCTGCTTGGGTTGTTAAAAGCTTGAGTGGTAAAGCAGACTAAAAGGAAGAGTTGGATTGATTTTGGGATCATGGTCAACTGCGTTGAAGGCAGCAGACAGATCAAGGAGAATCAAGAGGGAAAGGTGAACGAGTCTTAGCTAGCAGCCACTGAAATGTGAAAAATCGTTAGAATGATGTATTTAGATCGGGTCCATCATCATCTGGCACATGTCGGAGTTTTCGATTGATCAACATTATCCTTCGTGACATACATTGTCAATTTGTGTCACGTATAACTCGTTGTAATAATATACATCACTTTTATTAGACATCATGGCAGGGAGAAGAACCTGAGATTCCTGTGTTTGGAGAAGGCAACAACATAGTTCCTATGATTCACATCTGTGACTTGGCAAGGTTAGGCACACACACACACACACACACACACACACACACACACACACACACACACACACACACACACACACACACAAACACACTAACACACACACCCATTTTTTTTCTCTCTTTAACATCCTTCAATAATTACTGATATCAGGTGATACTGTAGTTTACACAGAGTACTACTGATTGTAAACACTTTAATGGAATTTGTTCTACAGTATATTTATTCATTTAATCATCTTTCAATATTTCATTCTATGAAATAAAGTCATTATTTCTGTTTAAGTGTGATTCAGAACGTGATTGAACGTCAGCCGACGCCACATTACCTGTTGGCGGTGGACGCTTCCAGTAATACCATGGAGGCCATTGTGATGGTATGTATTACAGTATCCAGGCGTGTCCGTCAAAGAATGCGTAAAGTGTGTCGAGATCACGCAGCAACATCTGCAGACTAAAATACTGCGATACCAAAACAATCTGTCAATTTCAACTCAGAACTCTACATCGTTTTGCACAAACACAATTGTGCACCAGGCCTTGCACCATTTTTTTTCTCATAGTGATGCAGTATATAAGGTTGAAATATGTTATACAGATAATGATATAATAAATTGTTTCTCAACCAGGCAATTTCATCGGCACTTGGACCAGGGAAGATCCTGAAAAAGCCATTTGAGGAAGTCTTCCTCGTGGAGAACCTGAGCGTATGTTCCCGCTTCAGATATTGCACTGCGATGATCTGAACAGCTTGTTTTTATGCATAAGTTAACACCGATTCAATCATAACCTCCCTTCTGTGTTACTAATAAACCAGAAATGAAAGCTAGCTCATATTTTTACACAGGCTTAGAAAAAAAGCGGGCACATTTTTGCCGGTTTTGTTTATTTGTCTGTTAGGGTTACTTAAAAGTTATGAGTGCATTTTGATGAACGGTAGGAAAAATCCATTAGAATATGCTGAATCCAACTTTGTCTTAAGAATTCTTTATCATTGCATTGATTGTAGCTTGTAATATGATGGCAACGGCCTACAATATACTTGAAAAGGCGTATGCTGTCATCCCCGCCAGCAAGGCTGTATTTTCTCGAAAAGCCCCCTATTCCCTGCATCTTCCTCTCACCCTGATTGAACTACACATATTAAATGTTAAGTTAGAGCAGAAAAAAACATGTTTTTTTTTGTAAAACAGCTAAACCTAGTTAGTATAATACTAACTATTAGAGTAAAATCTTTTACATTTATATATATATATATATATATATATATATATATATATATATATTTATACACATGATAGATCTCGGTATTTGACTCCATGCACCAAATTTGGATTAAATGCGACACATTAATCTAAAAAAATGTATAAATAGAACAGATCTCCTTGAATCGATTCTTATCAACCAAATTTGGGCTAAATCATACCAACGGTTGAGAAATTATTATTCAAAAACTTTTGGACATAAATCATAAGGACAAGATGCCTTTTCTCTCATTAAGTGTTTGACACAATGTAAAATAGTTTTACATTGCACTTGGATTCCTGAGATCTTGATAGATTTGTTTACCAAAGCATTCTATGGAGGGTTTTGTTTTATTTGAGTATTTATTTGAATTTATGTCAAAATGGAAATTGCATTTAATTTTATTTTAGTACGTGTTTGTTGTTGTTGTTTTGAATGAAAAGCAAATTTTGCTTTGAGAATAACAGTTTTAAGGCTTGTGGCTTGACCGACTATAATAAATGAACCTTTGACTCGTTGAAAAAAAATCTTGTGGACCTTTAAGATTTCTATTTTAGTACCCCTGATCCAAGTAATATCCAGGATCAGATTCTTCAGCATGTTTTGTACATTGGGCTCTTGGAAATTTTACCACTGTGTACAAATAATGATACTACTACTACTATACCGTCAAGCCAATTATGATACCAAACACTCCAAACTCTTGGTTTTAGGTTTTAGGTTTTCACGGTTTAACTTTTTTCAATTTTCAAGGTTCTAAAAAAAACCCCAAATCCTTCGCTTTAAGATATGTTATGTTCATTCTCCCTGGCAGCCGTTGGAAATCGATTCCTTGAAGGTCAACCTTTACATGGAGGCCGTCCACATCAAGGAACTGTTCCTGTTCGACTGGCTGTGCGAGTCGGGTCTGGTGGAGAACATAGAGCTGGTGGTAGAGGAATACCGTCAAAACTGGGGACTGCTGGTAGGTAGAAAACGCAGCGCTATGAAACCACTGTAGCACTGGTGACGCACCTCACCCTGCTACTCATAGGACAGTTTTGCTCATCTGGTACATTAGCTTGAAGTTTTAATGCGCTCACTAGCAGATATTTAGAAAAAAAATGGGAAACGTGGCTTCATCAGTGACAGAGCCATAACTGGTGTGGGAAAAAATGACTCTCTGAGTGAATGTATCTGCAAGTTTTAGAACATTTTGTCTGAATATTGTGGTGAAAAGGTGTCAATCTGACATGAAACGATTATTCATTTTCATGAATGGGCACTAAGCGCACATGAAAGCATTTGAAAATAAAATACAAATACAGAGTTAATTCATCTGAGATCGCTTTGGCAGCCCCACCACGTATCTTCGGAGACTGCTGCCCCCACAACCAGAGACACAAATAAACTTGACCGGTGGCCGACTGGTTCATGCTTATTCTTCAGTTTGGTTTTAAACATATTTACACACATATTAAATCTGGGGTCCGTCGGTCTTTTCATGACGTCAGTCTATTAACGTGATAAATGAGAGAGGGGCACTTCACGTTTGAGAGCTGCCCCTTCAGGCTCAGAAGGGGGAGGAGTCGGGAACAAACTCAGTCTTCGTTGGACAAGACCTGACAGTGAGCCGGTTAGGTTCACAGAGTAAGTTAACATGAACGGAGAACCCAGAGTTTCCCTCATCTCAGGTGCAAAAAAATAGACATTTTGTAAAACCCACTTCCTGAAATACCCCCTAGAAGGACCCCGCCAACATTTAAAATATAACTTATTTAGAGCCATTCAGATCTGGATTTAACCGTATGGTTTACTGTATTTTCGGTGCGGCTCTTACAGGTAGACATCTGATAAGTTTGACTTTCATCATTACCGTTGTTGTTATAACAACATAAAAAATGTAAAAAAAAAAACCTAAGCATACACAAAAACTCGATTCAAACTGGTATCGTCTGTGTGAACATCGTCCCTACGTCCTAACTTGACAGGTAACATGCAACCGCATCAAAAACTTAACTGACCAGACATTTTTAAATGAGAAACTAACGGGTTTATTTATCCAAGGTCATAGCAGGTCATAGCAGGTCATAGCAGGTCATTCCAGACTGTTCCTGCACACTTAAATACAGAAGTCAAGCGACGTCAGGAATGTCATCGTTATGCAAAGTGAATGAGAGGCAGGGCGCGGCGTGTAACCTTTAATATACTAGTTCATGAAGAAATAGTGATTTATAACGTTGTAGCTGTTATATAATCTATGCACAAATGTTGTTTTATAGTCCATGCGTGTGTGTGTCATTGGACCTCCTGCGGTGGGGAAGAGCACAGTGGCCAAACAGATCATCGAACACTACAAGCTACATTACGTCAACGTGGAGAACACCATCTCGGAAACCATCTCAGAACTTGTGAGCTTCTCCTGCGGCACGCAAACACACACACTGGAATACGCAGGCATGACTTCCAAACATGTAGTCTGAGTCATTAAATGCTCTTTGATATTTGGACCCGTTCTCCAGGAAGATACTGTGAAAAACGCTGACCCAGATGAAGAGGATGGGGAGTCTGTAGAAGAGGCCAAGAAGCTGCTGAGCAGCCTGAAGGAGAGTAGGGAGCCGAATGCAGGTACAAACTGTGACAGCCAGAGTGGACCTGCCTGGTATCATGCCCCACAGATTCCTGAAAGAGCTTTTTAGAGGTGTTGTGCCCCCCCCCCCCCCCCCCCCCCCCCCCCCACACACCCCCCTCCTTCAAGCCTGCTGTAGTGTACTCTGTTCCTAAAAAGAATTCTACTGATCTAAATAATTTAGACCCATTTCTAAAGTAACGTTTCTTTCAAAAGTCATTAAAGTTGAATCACTTCTAGTATATGCCCAAACCTACCTCTGGGTAAAGTTTCATGCAAATCTGTCCTGTAGTTTTTCTGTAATCAAAGCAATCAAACAGCCCAGGAGTGACACTATAACCTCCTTGAACAAATTCATTAGGGATGTTCAAAGTCTTGCACTGGCCATACATTAAAGTTCAGAATTTCTTTCTCTTTCCTTCCTTTTGAGTCACTCAACTGTGATATTAAAATAAGAATGTGCCCCTTTCATATACTCTTGGTATAATATAACGTCAACTCTTCTGTTCATTAGGTCCCTTGGATGACCACCTGCTGGTGAAGGTGATGAAGGATAAGCTGATGTCTAAACCATGCAGAAACCAGGGTTATGTCCTGGACAACTTTCCCACAACATATGAACAAGCTAAAGAACTCTTCTTTGGTGAGTTATGGATCATTTTCATAGATTCAGGATTGTCAAACTCAGCAGCGTTTTGGTTAAAGTGCTGGTTTTACAGTTTTAACCTCATCATATTATATAATTGTATCTATAGAATTATCTTAATGGTAAATTACTATCTCCGAAAGCAAAAAATAAAGCACGCAAACATTTTAGTATTTAACTATTCTCATGCTCTCAGTACAGTGTGTAAGGCTACAGTCATGCACTTCTAAATAAAACTCCCGATAGTTTGAGTGATTTCTTCATCCACACTAAGGCTTACTTTCGCTGCTGAATCCTGTCCTCCTGAAACTTTTGCAAACATATTCTATTGAGAAGCCAAACCTGGCTTCTGATTCCCTTTGTTTGTTTTCTCGGTGTCTAAGGCGAGCACACGTGTCCGGCGTTTTGTCTGTGCCTCACTCTTGAGCCTGCTGTTCCTCATTCTGGTTGCATTGTGTGAAATTCTGTGCACAGACAAATATTCTGAGCAGAGAGAAAATTATTCTGAGCTCTACACGTGGCTGATATCAACATAAAAGCTCAACGACACCGGCTCTGCTCAGTTTGAGTCATTTCTTCTCCAATGCATGTCTTTTCTGCACTAATCCGCTGCAAATCCAGCCAATCACAGGCTTTAGATATTAGTCCTCATCTCCAACCATTTACTCATTTCAGCTGGATTACATCACAGGTTATGTCAGCATTACTTTATTGTTGAATGACTGATATAAATATGCATTTTGTTCAGTGTCTAATTGTGCTGATGCATCGTTTTGACCATATCTCTACATTTCTCTGACCTCCACCTGATCTGTTTATGTAGATAGGTGGAGGTATGTGGCTCATGTATACAACATGAGCCACATACTTAGCTATGTCGTAGGTGTCAAAGTGTGGTTGTATTCATTTGGCACTGCCACTTCCTCGGAATAAAGACATGTAGCCATATCTCTATTATCTCTGTTACACTTTTTTTCCCTCCCAAATGCTTTATTTTCCTGCATCTAGGTAGGTTATACTGATATCTCATGAACAAACACCATTCACTTCATGGATAACAAAATCAGATGTCGTGCAGAGTGGGAGGAAGGACTGGACTGATTGATTATATATTTCAGACACTAGGGGGATCTAGCTAGGATATTTATCTTGAATATATCATATTTTACTCTAATAGTTCACATGTTATTCACTCTAATTTAATATGATTTGGTCAAAATGTGGCACATATAAATCAGTTGAAGGAAATAGATCAATTAATAGTCAAATAGTTTTACTCCCTCTTTGTCATGGAAAACACCGATTTCTGGACATAACTTTACATTTAATTTGAGGAGTTCAATCAGGGATATTGCTTGTACAACGCAGGGGAATTGGGTCTTCTCGTGAATTTTGTATACACTTGTCCTCAGTGTCACATTTTAGGCCTTAGTTCAGCATAGGACTGAAGTGGATAAATCCTATTCTTCCCAATCTGCAGTAACGATGGTTTCTTTCTTTTTCAGGTGAGGAACAGGAATCTCAGGAAGGAACGCTCCCCCATCCTACTTACAGGCGGACTATTCCAGGTCTGGGTAGTGCATTGTCATGACAATACTGTCAGATTTGTTCAGCAATCAGAACCCCAATCCACGAATGCAGTGTGTCAGCCTTAACGAAGCACCCGTTCAAAGAGGTTTTCGAAGAAACCCTCTTTGAAAATAGTTTGACGCCTCCACATTTGTGATGCCTTCCATCTGTGTGCCGCAGAGATAGTGCTGTGTCTGGATGCATCCGATGAGTTCCTGAAGGATCGAGTGATAAACCTGCCTGAGGAGGTGGTGCAGGAGCGCAACTATCAGCAGGACCACTTTCTTCAAGAGATGGCCAATTACAGAGAGAGACACGCGGGAGATGAATCTGTAATCAATTACTTTGATGAACTGGAAATCACCATTGTGCACATGGGTAAACGCTGAAGTATCGTATTATCCCGCCTGTTAGCGGAATAAGTGATCAAGCTGCATGTCTCGATTAAGTACAAATTGCGATTGCATGTTATGGAAGACGTGATACTTTAAAAGCAGATCACTCTAAGGCATTTTTCATTTGTATATGAAGCGAGCCAATAAAGTGAATCTGGCATAACTCACCAGCGACACCCGGCGTTTTCACATCTAATCAAACCTCCCTCTGCTCCTTCTGTCAGAGATCAACAACAATGATATCGATTGCCAGATGGTGATGCCAAAGATGATTGACGTGTTGGGTCAGCCCAGGAACTACGGGCCCAGCCGCCAGGACCTGTTGGACGAGAAGAGGAGGAAGGCCGAGGCGAGGATGAAATTGCAGGCCCAAGTGAAAGCCGAGGAGGAGCTGAAGGAGGCAGAGGAGGCCATCAACAGAGCCACAAGCTGGGATGCGTGGGTAGGTGGAGTGATTGAAGCTGGGGAGCGGATGCTGGTTGGATAAGAGGTAGAGAACATTCTTCAAAGTCTATGCTCTTGATCTTTAATAATTCAAATTATTCAGAGAAGTCAAACTTTTTACTCAAGCAATGACATTTAAAACAAAAAAAAACATTACATGCTTCATATAAAACAATTTTATTTTTCCAAATAAAATTTTGTGCAGCGCCCTTTTTTTTTTTTACAACAATAACAACACCGAGTCTCTTTCTGAGGTTTGAGAACACATGGAGAAGATCTGAAGCCATTCTTCCACACAGAAACTCTCCAACTCCTCCAGATTCTGAGGTCCGCGCTTGTGTGACTCTCCTCTGCAGCACATCCCACAGATGTTCTGTGGGGTTTAGGTCAGAGGCTTTATTAGGTTCTCATCCAATATCTGCTGGTGTTTGATGGAGTCCGTGGTACTATGTCTTTTACAAGCCCGAAGAACTGCCCCACAGCATCAGAGATCCACCACAAGGTCTCACAGTGGGTATGAAGTGCTTTTCTCTGTGGGGAGGGAGACCCCTATGATCCCTTCTAGTAGCCTCAGCCTTGCAGGTACTTACAATCCCCAAGCCACGCAGTGATGAAGCCCCCCAGAAGGCTCTCCACAGCGCCTCTGTAGAAGGTGGTGAGGATGAGTGTTTGAAGGTTGACCCTTTTCAATCTCCACAGGAAGTCGAGACCTTCTTGTGCCCTCTTTACAACTTAAAGTTGAGAAACCCCCCCGGGGATTTCCGCTAAGGCACAAGCGTGTTGTATGTGATCATTAACATTAAACCTGGCCCACGCTGTCGTCCTCCACAGTAAGGGTCTATCCCTGAAAAGCCCCCAATCCCATGCGTTGTACAAGCCTAATTGAACTCCTCAAATTAAATGTGAAGTTACATCCGCTTTTGGTTCTCCGTACAAAAATCTCCCCCTTAGTTAGTGAAATCTGAACTATTAGAGAAAAATATGATATATACAAGAATTGGATAAGCGGTTGAGAAAATATGGCCTGAAAACTTCGGAGATAAAGCTCCTCCCAGTTTCAGAAATATATAACTACCCTTTCCCAAAATCAATCCAGTTCTTCCTCACACTATAGTTTATTTGGGAATAACATTTGAATATAATCCAGAGAAGGTTTTTTGAATTATCCATTAGTACCAATTAAATGCTGACATAACCACCTTTATTTGTTTGTATGTATAATCCTATATTCTGGAGTTTGATGTGTTGTGTGTATTTCAGTTGAAGAAACTGGTGAAGGTGAAGCAAGAGGAGGAGGAGCTGCTGGAGGAACAGTCCCTCGTGATGAGGAACTACCTGATGACTCATGTCATGCCCACTCTGACCCGGGGCCTGATGGACTGCTGCACAGTCCAACCAGAGGACCCGGTGGACTTCCTGGTATGACACTCAACACAGATTATTACCTCATTCATTGCTGACATCTGACTTCACAACATTCTGGCTGAGGTCGTCTTTGTGTTTGTCTTCTTTCAGGCGGAGTACTTGATAAGGAACAACCCCTTTAACCACTTCAAGTAAAGGTCATATTTGTGGTTGGGCCCGAATTATGATGCAAATATAAATAGAGAAACAAAAATGTTCTTTTTCTATACCATAGAGATCAAAGTAATTAACAAGGCAGGATTTCTTTCGGTATGAAACAAGCAGGGAAATGTTGTTTACTGTCCAGAGGAGTCGACGGCATACCTGGAAGTGGATTAAGAGTCTCAGACTGAGCTAGTCAGGTCGTAGAATGGTGCTAAACGATCATATTCTTTATGAATATATATTCTTTAGTCTCCTGACTACATGCAGAACGTCACGTGTTCTAACATCCTTTGTTCTCACATTTATTTGCATAATAAATACTTTAAATTTTACAGATGTATGAAAAGAAAATGCTAAAAATTTGAAATTTTTTATATGAGATTAATGGAAAACTTCAGTCTTTTTTTTTGTTTTATTCTCGTTCTTGAAATGTACCTGCAATTCTGTTTCGAGTCACATACGCTGTACCTCTGGTCTGATTTAATTAATTCACTAGCAGTCTTATACCACTAGGTGGCACTATTAGATCATTTATTAGCTGTTAGATGTGAGACACTCACTCGAAAAATATGATGATTATGGTTATTCTGTCTGTCTGTACTCATTGTTTGGATGATCCGGGAGGATTTCTTTCCATTGATATTAATTAAATGTGTAATTATGGATTCGCAACAAGCAACCAGCAACTCTTGTGAAAAGAGGAACAAAACAGTAGAACAGCGGTAAAAGCAAAGTAAATCATCCGTGTCTGATTTTTCTTTTTTCAATTTTCACACAGTCTGAATATTTCTGCATTCTTCTCTTTAGTTTGTAAACCACAGTTTATAATTAGATATGAATTATATTGTGCCAAAAGTGTTTTAATGGTCCCTGTATGATCCCTGTTTTGCTCACGGTTGAAGGGGGCTTCCACGTATAGAGGGTAAGGGGCATATAATGACTTTGTGGCTCTGCAGGAGCTTCCCAATTTCTCAGAATATAACCCTGATGATGTCATCAGTATTAGACCTGGAGGAGACCCTGACGGGGTAAAAAATAGGTGGGGGAACAATATTGCCCCCTTAAGAGGTTATATTAGATTGGTAACATTTAATTTTTCTTTTCTTTCCTGACAATTATTATGAATATAGTTATTTCTTAAATTGTTCAACTGAGAGGAAATATAAGATCCTCTGTTTTGGCATTGATTCAGTATAGAAAAAAAAGAAAGTAGAATATCATATCATCAGTCTTTGCCATTTTATCTCATCTTTTCTTATCTTAATTATACTTAATTCTTTGAATCAGTTATTACCACAGAAAATGTAACTTTGATATTGTCCAAAGTTGATATTTGTTAAACCTTAAATGTCCTCACCAAGAATAAAAAACGACAAAGAAATTATTTCTGTTTTCTGAGGGGTATTCATTAATATTAATGAATTATTTTTATCTTTAGCACTTTGAGTTTTGATCGCAAAGTAAAGTGAATTATAAATTAAACTTTATTATTAATTATTATATTATTAATATCTGAGCAAATTTACCATAAAATGACAAATTGTTCAACAAGCATGTTTTTCAACAGCAAAAAAAAAAAAAAAATCAGACTTAAAAACTATTTCATGATTAAATATTACATTCTATAGAGAAGTTTAAATAGATGAACTAAACTCCTTTGGTAAATCATGTTTGACCCTTATGAGATTTTATTTTTATTGAATCAAGTTATATACTTCAGTTCATTGAGTCGTAACATGCTTTAATGAGCCTAAAAATGTTTTTTACTTATCCAATAGGACTTCCTCAGTGGCCGTGGTTGACGCCTCCCCCTCGGTCGCCCCTCTGACCTGTGGTGTCCCCCAGGGCTCCATCCTTAGCCCTATACTCTTTAGCATATACAAGCTTCCACTGGGTCATATAATAAACCGTTTCAGTCACATTTTTCAGTAAGAAATCGAGACCGCCAAACAGTTGAGCCCAACATGAAAGGATTGATGAAGTGAATTGTTGCCAGTGTGTTCATCACATGGGAGTGACAACCTTTAATATTTTAGCTTCAGATGATACCTGTTCCTCCATCATAGATAATACCAGACATCAGCTGCAGTAAGCCAGTGTCTCAGTGTGTGGCAACATCTGGTCTGAATCCACCGTCACTGATGCTGATCACTGTTCCCTGACACCCCTTTATCCATGGGGGGATCACACACTCACACACACACACACACACACACACACACACACACAGTCGTACACCAAAAAGATAAACACACACTAATAGTCACACACACTAGAGTGACACGCGCACATTGAGCGGCTAGTTTAAGTTGTTAGGGGACACAAAGCACACACGCCAATACACATTTCCCCAAAATCCCTGCCGCCAGCCTCGTTCGAAGCACTCACATGGAAAATGTGTTTTGTTGCTTAGGAACAGTTTGCCTTCTATCTAAGCAGGGGGTCTCCTTTTGAATATCATTATGTCCCCTCAATCCGGGAGGATGTCACATTTTTTCTTTCCTGCCAATATTTATTTTCGCCTCTACTTGCTCTCCAGAGGCCCAACAAACCGTATTCCCTCCTTAAAGGCGGAGGAAGGAAGAGTCCGTCGCCGCAAATCCTTTCATGTGAATTCATGAAACAGCAGCACGGAGACATGGCAAGCGTCAAAAGTTATGGACACTTTGGGTTTCGTAAAGAAGGGGTTGGTGAAGAAGGAGAGGCGGGTTATCTTGGAGAAAGGGTATGGTTGTTGGAAAAGACTTAAAGTTAGATTAATATAACAAAGAGCTGGACAGGATGTTCATGTCAAACTCCTGTATGCATCATTTATGCATGCAGATAACAGCTGGTTGAACCCACTCTGGTGTAAATGTGAGCTCGTGTCCGGACCGGGTGGGTGTCTCACCCGCAAACCAAGACAACAGCACCTTCTTTATTCCTTTAGAACCAGATGCGCGTGAACTTCAATACACAGATTGATGTCCTGACATTCTCTTTCAGAAGTTTCCCTGGCCCTGACGCAGCAAAGCACCCACACAGGATTATACTGCCACGTACGTTTTTTGGCTGTAGGTGCAATTACCTTTTTTTGTGGAATGCTGTGTGTTAGAACTGGGCTCATAAGACTAAGGCCCAAACGCACGATGTAAAACAACAGACGGTGTCTAAGATAAGAAGAGCTTTACTGAAAATGTTTCTCAAGCAGAGTTCACAATCCAGAAACTTGATCCAAAAACACAGACGAGGTCTAAACCATTATTCAGGTTTAGAATGTTTTGGACCGCGAGACGTCACAAACTGGCACCTGAGGGCAGGTGAGGGTGGGGAGTCTGAAACCAGAGGAAGTATTAATGAAAAGACAGAAGATCAGGAAATCATTATAAATACAAACAATACAAAATAAAACACTTAACTAACCAGACTTGTCACTGTGTTTGGTTTACACCAGACCTGATGGGACCCAAGTCCCCCAAAATAATCTTATTATCTTATTATAAACTTATTATTTTCAGTGCACAAAATATTCTGCCAGAGGCTCTGCAGATCATTATGTAATAACATCGTAATGGAACTTTTATACACAGCACAACATAGAGAAATTCATTTTCTATATGCAATCCCTCCCTGTGAAGCACTTGGGGAGGAGATTGGTGTCCAGGGTCCCTCTCAAGGACCGCCCAACATTAGACTAGCTCAACCGTTTGGTAAAACATGTTTTCAGAAAACTATTTGACACTTTTTTTTAGGGGTATCGAGTTAAATAATTCTGTTTAGTAAATCGTCACATGCTTTAAAATGCCAAAAAAAATGCCCCTTTGACTACATTAAAGGGTTAAAGGCTGAATCTTGATGATACGGAGTCAAACATGAGTGTTCCTGGTGTTGAGAGCTGCTTTTTAAACAGTGTTTTCCATTTCCTGACACAAGCTTTATCAAGCAGTCGGCTAACTCAAAACTAATGCCGAGCAAATTAGACTTGGGGTTTCGGGATAAGGCAGGGAAAGGACTAATTACAATTAAACAATTTTATGGGGGAGCGGGGGGGTTTAAGTCATTTAAGCGTTTGCGAGATTAACTGGGTTAAGGGTTCACAAGATCTCAACAGATACCGACAACAGAGGATTTATTTAACCTCACATAGGGAACGGAACACGCTAAGGAAATCACGCAGTGCAGCTCAAGTGTTTCTAATAAAAGCAATAGAAGAAAAGAAGTAGTACCAAAATTGTGTCACAAAATATAAATATGTTTGCAGTCACTCAGCTGGGAATACTTAGGACATAACAGGACAAATGGGGGCTGGAGGTGAATGTGATCACAGGTGAAGGATAAAGGGAGTAGGTGTTTGAAGGGGGCCGTAAAGTCAGCTGTAGCCCGCTTTGGAAATTATTTGGTTGGAAACATGCAGCCAGTTTCTCCAAAACTCCTTTCACAGCATCAAAATCTGTGAAAGGTGCTGCAGAAGGGACCTGTGCTGCAGCGACTGCTGGGGATCACACCTACATTTTCTGGGATTGCCTAAAATTCAAATCTTACTGTGAAAGGATTGATACCGAAACTCGGTGCAGTTTTGAACATTGATTGGATTCAGTGTTTGACATTATAGGAATAAGCTCACGAGGAGTGAGGGAAGAGAGAGAGGCTTACTTGGGGCAAATTCTACGATTAGTGGCGGGAGAGATGATATCCTGGCCCAAACAATATCCGCCTACAATACAGAAGTGGAAAAACCTTTTATTGGAAAAATAATACTAGATAATAGCAGACCCCCACATCCATCCTGATTTGTTTTTAAAGAGATGGGCCACTGTAATAACTTATTTCAGGCTGTGATCGTGGTCCTGCTCGGATTTAAATGCTGCCAGTCGAGGGTGACTCTGCTATTGATTTTAAAGTTACTGTGTTACTTTTTGTTGTGTTGTCTTCTGTTTGTGCTGATGTAAACGATTCCATGGTGGATATTTTGAATGCATGCGTATGTATAACTCTATATATATGTTTATATATAAACAGGGGTATACGTGTGTGTATAAAAAAAAAAAGTATGCATGTGTGTTTATTTTAATTTAAGGAAGAAGCAGCAAAGTTACAGTTTTTCTTCATGTGGAAGATTCAGCACTATTTTTGACTTTATTATTATTAGAACAAGTGTTTGGTGTAGAAAAAAGCTCCTCTTAGTGAGTAAAATATGAAATTTAAGAGTAGAATAGGGCATATAGGAGATAGACGTCCTCAAGTCGAGTCACATTTAGGAGATTCGGACAAAATAGAATTCATGTTTAGGAAGATATGTCCTAAAAACGTTTTTTTGTAATAAAAAAAAAAAGAAGCCCCCCCATAGTGAGTAAAATATGAAATATTAGACTAAAATATGTTACATACGAGATATATATATATATATATATATATATATATATAATTCGAACCATTAGTTTAGAAATGATGGCTTGAAAAGTTTTGGAGAAGATGCTCCGCAGAGTGTCTGAAATATACTATCGGCCTCACCCAAAATCAATCCTGTTCTTCCACTTCCAAGGTATATAAAAGTATGAAGCGTGAAAATGATCCATGAACTCGTTTTTGAGTTATCGCAATAACGGAGGATACGCTGATGCGGTTCCATAATATCGCCGACTTTTCAGTGATGCAATAATATTAATTATTTAAAGAAGATGAACGACAGAACAATTTTAAGTTCTCCAAAATCCTCTCTTGTAGCTGCTCAACCCTCAGCCTTTGTGATGACGTCCAATCAGGTTTCATTGGGAGGAAACAGGCAGCCTGAACTTGCTCGCCCCTCGCTCTCGCTGCTGGTGTTTGTTTCTCCATAGTTGGCACAGACTCGATCCCCCCCCCCTCTCCCTTTCATTCCCCATTTCCCCAGTAATGAATGAGTGAGTGTCATTCCTGCAAGCAGGCCAACCAGAGAGGAGCAATCTGCTTCCTCTTCTCCACCTTTGACTACCACACTCCTCTTGGCCGTGATATCGACCTAAACAAGTTGCAGCAACTCAACAACTGCTTCATGGATAATTTATAAATTTTATACCCACATAGAACTTAGAGGGAGGAAAAACTGGACCAAATTTAAGAGAAGTCAGGTGCATATTTCCGCCACTAGGGGGTGTTTTATCTCCAAAAGCTTTCCTCAGAAAATTTCTCAGGCATCATTCCGATTTAGTCCAAATGGGATGAATATGCATCAACTCGAGGACTTTTATCGTATCGCCATTGTGATCTGCCCTTATAGTTCATATTTAACTCACTAAGGGGAGATTTAAAAATAAAGTAAATACAAAAAGACTGTTTTCTTGACATAACTTTAGGGTCATCATTTTTGAACCATTGACCTGATTTAATGCAAATTTGGTGGATATGAATTGTCGTGAAGATATCTATCTTGTATCCATCATGTTTTACTTTAATATTTAATATTTCCCTCGTTAGGGAGAACATTTTTACAAAATACATTATTTTTTGGATATAAATTCACTACCATGAAAAAGAAAGGTCAAGATAACTGCATTAATACTATATATTACTGCAATAGTTCATATTTTTCTCCCTTTGTTTTTTTTTTTCTTCAAAAGAATACTGTCGCTATAACTTCATATTTATTTTGAGTAGATCAGTCAGGGGGATTGCTTGTAGAACGCCAGGGACTTGTGTCTTCTCTGGGATGTAATAATAGGTCTAGTTTCCGAATGCTAAATGCTTGGTCTCAGATTGTTATCCGATGTCCACTTTACTTCTTGTGCAGGTAACCAGACTGGAGAGATGACTTGATTTGACATTGTCTGAATTCTATGATGAGTCTTTCCTTTTTTGATGATATGGTGGACCTTTCACTGACTGAAACAGTGTTTAGTACAATTTCTCCCAGGTTTGGATTTTGAATCGCTACATTTTTTTTTTTTATTCGGGACATTATGATTGAGCCTTAGCCTCAGATTTTATTAAACCTTTAATGTCCTGCTCAGATGTTGGGTAGAGCACATTTTGAGGCACTATTTATTTTTGAAAAATGTGTGCCACTTGACTGAACCTGTTTATAATATGACCCAGTGGCAGCACATATATGCTAAAGAGTAAGGGCCCGATGATGGAGCCCTGGGGGACACCACAGGTCAAAAGGGCCACCGAGGAGGAGACCTTAACCATGACTATTGAGAAATTTATTGATTCATATTTATGTAAGAATGTGTGGACTCAATAAACAGAATTAAGTAACACGATAAAACCAAAAAAACTCTATAGTTTTTCTAAAAACATGCTGTACCAAAAGTTTGAGCTAATCTAAGTAAAATTTACTATTTTAGTTAATCAAGCATGTTTTTTTTACTGTTTAAGAACACACTCGACCTACCGATTCATCTTTTTGACAAAAAATTTAGAGTGTCGAAGATTTTAAATGAATAAATGTCCCGAAGAATTAAATATGCATAGAAATATTTTTTCGATAGTTTTTTTTTTCCTGTTGAGGACATTGAAGGGGTTAACTAACTGGGGATCCTCGCTAAAAAAGAAGTATTGCTTTATAATCTCTGATCCTTCTCTATGATCCATTATGATAATACAAAACAAAAGAACTAATTAGTTTGCTTTTGGAATTAAATGTGTGGAAATTGCTGGATTCAGCTTTGGTAAAGTGAAAAGAGGTTAAATATTTTTTGGTTTAAAACTAATGACATTTATTTGTAATTACTTAAAGAATTCCTGTGGTTAATTAGAGTATCGTAATGTTTAGCTGTTATCCAGTAAACTGAGTGACTTGAATGGGGGGTTTAAAACCTTTTTACAATATATGCAGGTTACGTTTTAAGTGGGGTCCGAGCCCCATAAGAGTTCTTCCCAGAGTCAACCCGACATTAACTTAACTTAGCTTCTCTAGTATTTAACGTTAAAATCTTAACATCATATTTTACCTCAATAATCATATTGAGGTAAAAACAAATGCACTAGTTCCACGCCTTCATTTGTAGCTCATATGCACAATTATTAGTCAGGGCAGTATTCTGACCTTCTAATTATTTCTATGCACATTTTCTGACTCCAAACAATATCAACTTGAATGCCTATTGGATTCAATCTTCTTCAGCTGTCACGTATTTGTGTAATGAAGGAGGGTGTGGCCTAAAGTGATTAAAGCCCTATATCAAGGTGTGCACAATTGTTAAGCAGCTTAAATGCCTCAGGTAGAAATGGACATGGAAAGGAGATTTAACTGTCACTGAAAAGTCTAATATTGTAAAATGCCTTTCAGATGGATGCAATAATACTATTGAAGCCTGACAACCGGACAATCAAACTTTTTGTTGCAAATATTCAGCAAGGGTCGTGAGAAACGTGTCGAGAAAAAAAAGGCGCAAAAGACTTGAGAAGAGTCAAACGTGAAGCTACCAGGAACCCTTTGTCCTCCGGTGCCACCTTATTCCAGAACTGTAACCTGCCTGGAGTGTCCAGAAGTAGAAAGTGTTCAGTGCTCAGAGACATAACAAAGGTAAAGAAGGCTGAAACACGTCCACTACTGAATAACATTTATAAATGAAAGCGTCAAGACTGGGCCAAGAAGGTTGAAGGTTTTATGGAAAGATGAAATGAGAGTGACTCGTGATGGACCAGATGGATGGGACCGTGGCTGGATCACTAATGGACACAGGGCCAGGAAGGTGGAGCAAGGATACTTGAATGGGCTGGTATCATTAAGGATGAGCTAGTTGGACCTTTTCCAGTTGAAGATGGACTGAAAATCCACTCCCAAACTTAGTGCCAGTTCCTGGAAGATATTTGTTCAGGAATAAATGCACGTCAGAGCTGAAGTGTGTCTGGTGTACACTGTAAAAAGAAACTTGATGAACACAAAAATATTACTTCAACTGGTCAAACTCAATTTAATGAACTATTTTCAACTTAGGTAAATATGCTGGATTCAAATCAATTCATTCAATTTAGTGTTACTAGTTGAAGTAACGTCTTTCAGTTCGTCGACAATTTTTCTTTTTACAGTGAAAATGTTTGATGAACGAAGGATAAATGTTCCTCCATCATCAGACCACAAAAGCATAAAAAGAGAAATTCCAGCTTTTGAAATTAAGCAAAAAATATAAAACGGTAAACAATTTAGTTTATTATTGTTGCACAAATGTGACCTTATTTCATTCCTATTTGACATTTTGAGTTGGTGAATTAAAAAAAATGACTTCCCTCGTTTACACACTTAAATTAAGTATTTTCAACTTAAATTTTAGACGCAATAATACTTAATTAAATCGTTCTACAGAGCATATTAGTTCCGCATAAATGCATGTCAGAGCTGAAATGCGTCTGGTGTACGCTGTAAAAAGAAAATTGCTGATGAACTCAAAAAAATTACTTTAACTGGTAACACTGAAATTAAATTAAGTATTTCTAACTTAGATAAATATGCTGGAACTACTTCATTCAATTTAATGTTACTAGTTGAAGTAATGTCTTTTTCTTTTTAAAGTGCATTATCAAACCCCAAAAGAATAAAAAAACGGAAATCCCAGCTTTGAAAATTGTTCAAATTTCCATCATGGTTTTACCTTAAAAAAAAAAAATCTAAAATATTAAACAGCAAACAAATAAGTTTATTATTGTTGCACAAATGTGACATAATTTCATTCCTGAAGGCTTATTTGACACACTGTAAAAAAGAGTTGTTGATTTGTCCAACACATGGCATCGAATCTCATGCCTCTGGATTTATTTTACAGCTATCCGACCTTCTGAGTATGGAAATCATTGTTACGCCTGCTGGTCCAGCCCATAAGTCCCTGTTCGAACTTACAGACTTGATGGAGCAGTTAACCACAAAATTAAAATTCAGTCATTCTCTACTCACTCCTATGTCTTCTAAATGGTTGTGTGGGTATTGTCGATATTAGTGCACGATATTAAAAATATCAAAGCTTCAATTGTGGCAGAATCTGCAAGTTTCTGGTCGGTGTAACAACGGTAGAGCATAAATGACTTTGAATTGTGTTTTTGTCACTCTGACAAACTAACAATTTAAGTTTAGGGTCATGATTGAATTAGCCACACACTAATATATGAGAATGAGAACAGTCAGGCTGAGGTTGATGACTTATGCGGAACTATGGAGCCGGATGTGGACTAGGAGAATCAATGTAATAAATCAAAGGTCTGCTCTGTGTGTGCAGTGGGAAGAGGACCAGAGGAGAAGCAAAGAACACCCAGAGGACGCTGCAAGGAGTGGAGCGGCTCCTGCCGGGCCCGGCCTCAGGACAGATGGATGAAGGGATTGTGTTGACAAGGGGGAAAGAAGACGAGGAGGAGGAAGACCAGAAGAGCCAACCACACATTCAGCAGGGAGGCTGAGAGCATCGGCCAGAAACTCATCAGACTGATGGAAACAACTCCAACAGCCCAGCAGCAGCAGGATGTGTGTGTGTGTGAGGTGGATGCTCATGCTTCAGGAAGCCAGCGGTGTGTGTGAGTGTGTGAGTTTGCGTGTGTGTGTCAGCTTGGAGGAGTCAAAGATGTTTCTGGGTGATGGATATGAGCGATGAGGGAGGCTTTGTTCAACCATTGTTCATCAGTAAAGTACACAACCGTCCTGCTTAATTGCTCAGCCATAATGTCAGACGGCGATGACTGATTACAGCCAGCTCTGACCAATTATTCCATCAGTGATGAAGAAAACTTTGTCTCGTCATCTCTCTGAGACTCACAGGAGACGAAACACTACGTACCTTCTTCAACAGCATAGACTTCTTCTTTAGCAGCGTATTTCAGCAAATGTGAAACATGACTCCAGTCGTTTTAACAGTTTGTGGGTTCACTTATAATTTCATAGGTCATATGATGTAGAAATACCTTAAAGATTATTATATTATCAAAATGTAGAAAGAAAACAGAATAATTTGACCTGCCTGATCTTCTCATTGTGTTTGTGATGCAGACCCTTCTGAGTTTTTCAATGCTGCACCATTACTGGGACAAACTGGGATCATCTGCACTGGCTGGTCCATCTTCTTCTGTGCTGATTTTCAGAGGTTTCGCCATTGACTTCTGGCCTAGCGTAAAAACTACGGCATTTTCAGTCGTTTTTGTAGATCCATGCAAACGGGGTTGTTTTCAGAATGTCGTCGTCGTCTGAAAACCTTTTTGAAACTTTTTGTAAATGAGGTCTCCGTTGGTGTCCCATCTGAAAGCATCACCAGTCTTTTCCAAAACCTGACCACAGTTTTTTTCCCCCCACAAACGGAAAAATGTTTTATGATAAGACAGACAGATTTTGTCTCACAAGATGAAGAAACCATTTTATCCTTGACTTACTCTTACTCTGGTGCCGCCCTCAGGAGGAACCAGGCTCGTGGAGTGGGGAAAATGTCATCATGTCGTTCCCTTTATTCAACACATTAACACACACACATTTTAAGACATAACATTTAAAATCATTGGGGGCTTATCACGGATATACTGTTGCTGTCAGGGACAACAGTATGGACCTAGTTTTGTCTAAGCATATATTATGGATTATAATAAACTGCAAACAATACTTGTGTGCTTGATTATACTATCATCACTGATGGTATCCTGTGTTAAAAACTGCTGTGAGCACAGACAGCATTAGGTTGCAGATTGTTTTATCCTGTATTTGGAATAGGTGGATATGTGTATCTTAGTATTTATTCCATGCCCTCACTCTTAACTAAGTATGAAAAAGTAGGGCCCTGTCCTGTCAGTGGAATCTGCTCTACTCACGCTGTCCAGGCATCTGCCTGCTTTTCCTCTGCCATCAGGACTGGATCGGTTTCAGACATCCCAGACTTGAGGGAGTTTTGGAGGAGGGGATCCAATCAACGGGACTGGTTCTGGGCTTGAAAGCAGTCCATGCCCACTTGGGGTACGATGGAGAAGTTGGAAAGGGGTGCAGACAGTGATGAAACATCAGGTGAAGTTGGGATGCAGAAGCAGGCTGGTTCCAAACATGCACAGAAAAAAAAAAAGAAAAAAATCACAGGACCTCCCGCTGTGGCTTGGGGGCAGAGGAGTGTCATGTAGGGGGAGAGTGTGTAAGTGTGTTGGGGGGTATATACGGGTACGCTGGGTGTGAATCTCAGATTCCACGGAGGTAGGGCTGAGATCTCCCCTGCTGCATCCACTCGTCTGATCTCATCCGTCAATCACCGGATCTGTCACAAGCGAGGAGGCGGGGAAGCAGTGCGGAGCTGTGCAGCTGCTGTGAATGTATTAGTCATGAGGGTGACAAAACTGATATTGTCGTATTCAACACAGCGGATAGGTATACATTATCTGCACAGAACTTAGTTCAATGCCACGCAGCCTTCAGACCATGTCAGGAAGTAAATGTCCACCGGGCGCGCTCAGTTACTCAGTCGCCGTAGGTCAACCGAGGCTATTTAAAGTTACTATATCTGGTTCATCGCTGCCTGTGTGCAAGAGACTCATTCATGTACTGGAATGAATCAATACGGTTGAGTTTATCATCATTTATTTCTCTTTTTAATAATTAATGATAATATTCCAGTCGAGTAAGTATTTGTAAAGGTTGGCCGTCATTTGTTAGATAATTTATGTAGTTTAATTATAATGATAATAATAATAATCTTATGTATTTCCACATTTAACAGGAATTTCAAGCAATTTACTTCAGTAATTTTCCCCTTTTTGGGGATATTGTGTAATCAAGGTCGCCGCAGCAGATCCTTCATGTTAATGCAATAACTCAAACTATTACATGAATAATTTTTACACCATGATAGACTTTAGCGCAAGGAAGAACTGGATTGATTTTGGGAAAAGAATATTTATCGACTAGTGGGAGATATATCTCCAAAATCGCAGTTTCCGGGCCATCATTTTTCAACTGTTGTTCGGAATTAGTCCAAAGTTGGTGAACGTGAATTGTCTATAGGATATTGTTCTTGTGCATATATAATATTTTCCTATAAAGTTACATTTTTTACCCAAAAGTCTTCAAAAACCACTCTTTTGTGGACATAACTTCCAAACCTTTTTTTCCACATTTACCTAATGTAAACCTCCTCAAGAAGATATAACTTGTATTTCTCATATTTTACTGTAATTGGTCAAAATTTTTCTTTATCTAATTATATCCAAATTGACCTCATATGAATCGACACAAGGAGATTTATCTAATGTATATATTATTTGACTATAGTGGTTCATATCTTACTCATTACCAGTCCAATTTTGTCATAGTTTAGCAAAAAATGATTGACCCAAGGAAATCTGTCTTGTTTTATTACTGATATCAGAAAGAAAATACATTTATACTGTACTATTCTTAATTAGTGAGTCTATTATCTATTATCCCACAGGTGAGAGTGCTCTGCAGAAACACACTGTGATTGGTTTGCGCACATACTGTAGATAAATACTGACCAGACTTTTTCACCTCGACTTCAGAGGGTCTTTATATGAAGCAGGTTTTTATTCCAGGCCTGCCTTAAAGCCTCTACGTATTTTCCTCTGTTTCATATCTTATTTTAATGAAAGGCTTTGTTTTTGATCCATTCCCGTTTGTCCTTTTGGAGGTTGATGCGAAGAGCTGCTGATAGGAACTCAACTCTTTGTTTTTATTCTTATACATTTCCAGGCTCACCATATGGAAGCCAGGCCAAAGAAAAGTGAAGGGTGCAAATTGCAAAAGGACGCATTTAAACCTGCTGTCATGCTGCCAGAGTTTGTTTCACATTCTGCTGTGATAAATGCCATCATCATCATCATCATTCGCTCTTAACGGTAACACGATAGTTGAATTAAGTTATTTTTTCATATTTTGTTTAAACAGGAAAGTCTCATTGACATCGGAATCTCTTTATAAACGGAGAACAATAAAGGGAACATTTATTTTTTATAATCTATGGAGAACCTGCCCAAACTTAAGTAAGAGGTTTGAGTGATGAGATTTTCAATCATTATGAGGCGCCACACAAAAACTGATGTTTTAAAAAACACCCTAAAAAGTCGGTCTGAGATGATGATGCTTATTTCCTGATGCAATACCGTTACAATCCTTGGATGCTAATGCCATTAAGTATTGATTCTCCGATGCCTGAAAATATAAGGAGGCACTGTTTTCGGTCTTTTGTGCCGGGATATTGTGTGCCAGCATTCCCTATAGCATCCTAAGTCTGGGGAAATACAGCATGAAACATTAGTGGCAGATAAAATAAATCGTCTGGAGGGGTTTTTATTTCTGCTTTCAGTTTTCTAACACAATAAAGGAGTATGTTACTACGAAAGCAATGTTAAGATTCCGAAGCCAGTTTGAGAATAACAAAGAGCAGGGGGTGGAATACGCTACTGCGTTAATAAAATTATATGACATTAGTCTAGAGGGGAGGAAAACCTGTGTTTTCGAGAAATACAGTAAACTCAACTTCATTCTTGCAAATCTTCGGAGATTGACTTCAAGAAGTTAATCTTGGCAGTTATTGTCGGTGTACAACTTCTCAGCAAACCCTAGAAGGCTGCAATGTGTGTGTCGCATTTCAAATATTAAATTAGCGCACAAGTTAGTATTGATCGATCAATAATATAAAAAAGATTCTTTCTATCCATTTTCTTCAACTTATCCAGTGTCGGGTCGCGGTGGCAGCAAGATAAGATTGGTATTCAAGACGTCCCTCCCCCGAGCGACGTTCTCCATTACCTCCTGGGGGATCCTGAGAAATCCTGTGATGAGATACACAGTCCATCCAGAGAGATCCCTGTCTATATAGGGGTCTCCTCCCAGTTGGACGTGCCAGAAAGCGTCCATCCTGGGCATATCCTGGTAATGTCCAAACCACCTCAAAGGTCTCCTTTCAACGCAAAGCAGCAGCGGCTCCACCCCAAGCTACATCCGAATGTTAGAGCCCAGCAGTTCTTTGAAGGTATCTAATTTCAGCGGCTTGGATCCATGACCTCAGTCTTCCAGTCTCTGCCTAAAGGTGTTGACAGTAGGTAAGGGTTGGAACTTAAATGGACTGGTATTGGTATAGATTTTGTTGTACGATTCAGCTCCTTCTCCGCCACAGAGGACTGATACAACCCTGGCATTACTGCTGATGCGGCACTAAACAACCTACACCTACATCTGACGGTCCACTTTCCCAGCATTTGAGAACCAGACACCAATGTAAAGTGCATTATAAATTAAATGTATTATTATTATTATAAAACAAAACAAAAAACAATTTGAAGACCCCGATGAATAGTTACTCAAGACTTTATGACACTTCGTCTGGAATAGAGGGACCGCTCTGGAGCCACAGTTGGGAGAGGAACTTGATAGTGTCTCGACAGAAGAAATTACTCGCAAAAAAAAAAATTGACATCAATCAATCGTTCTCTGTTTTGGCCTGTGAATTCATACTTGATGTTTCCACAGTAGCTCAGATAACTCTGGACAATACACCCAACAAGGTAGGTGGTGGTAAAGCATAATACATGCTGTTACCACCTGCCATTAAATACAAGAATTAGAGAATTTAAGAATTTAAGAATTTTTTAACCTAATTAATGTAGATTTTTCATTCCAACAGCCTCCCAGATGGAACCATGTGGGACTGAAAGTGGTTTCGCCCAGAGGCACATACAAGCTAAAACCAGCTCTGAGTACAAAGCATGTTGTTGGTTGCTTGACTGCCCAGACATGAATACTTGGGGAATACAATCATTGTTTTTTAGTTTGTTTCTTTCTGATTTATCTTACAGTTTCTACAAAAAATGTCATTGTTTTGTTTCATTATTTGTACACATTTCATCAAACTTTAAAATTAAACTTATGTATAAACTTGATACACAGAGTACATAAATGAAAAATAAGAGAGGCATAGTGTGCAATAATATCTTTAATTTCAATATTAACAGAGCAACAATTTAAACTGCAAATTCAGTTTACCGGGTGTTTGAAGTCCAGAGTTCAGTTTGTATAGCTGAAATAATAATAATATCAATACCCACATTTTTTTATTCTGAATTCATAAAGTCCTTCTGATTTATAGATGGAAAATTTTAAGAGAGGGGAGGCAAACTATTGATTATGACTGAAAGCAGTCGGTGAAAACCTCCTCTCTGTGTGTGAATCCAATCACCATAGACAAACGGGCCGGTCTTCCTGCTTTGAAAGCTGTTTGTACGTCCATGCAGACCTCCTGACAGACATTTCCACATCCATTCATTATTGGACTTGAACATATTACCTTTCTAGCCAGAGCAACCCATCGAAACTGCTCATTCAGACATGGATGCACACAACACAATCACCCCTGCTGGACACCTGAATGGTGATTTGACCTCCAAATGCTTCCTCTGAACAGATTTCAAATCATTGAAACATAGAATTCATTTTGGACTCTAAGTTGTGTTGCGTCACCTTTTTTTAGTCATTGTCATATTTTTATGACAGATGTATTTTTGACATCAAGAAGTACTATCTTACTTAGTACTACTTTTTACAATTGATTGACAGGAGCTGTGAATCTGGTTCCAAATAAAGTTTGTAAAACATTTCTAGTAAAGTTATGGGACTTGAAGTTATGTCCTGTCGTAATTTTCAGAAAAAAAAGCTCCCAGAAGGCAGTAAAATGTGAACTATACGGTTAAGATTTATCTAATCAAGTTGATTCACAAGCACCAAATCAGGACAAAATCATACCAATGGTCAGGAAGATTTTTTTTTTGTAAAAAAAACAAAAAAAACGGCACCCCCTAGTGAGTAAATGGGAACTTTTTAGAGTAAAATAAATCTACAAGACATCACAAACAGTGGAGATATTATAACCCGAAAACTTTTCTAGATAGAGCTCCCCCTCTAGTCCTTAATATACAACTGACATTTCCCAACATTAATCCATTTTTTCCTCGCACTAAGATCGATATGGATACAAAATTAAAAAATGATCCAGTAGTATTTTTTAGTTATCACGTATGATGACGACTCCAAATATCCCTTACGTTTTAGAATATAAATATACTGGGAAGGCGCGTCCATTCCAAAGTGAATAATAATATATATATATATGTATGTATATAATAAAATCTTACACACCTCCACGTCCCTGTTTATGGTTACTGTATGCATTCGCTCACTGATCTCACAAAGTATTGCTGTCAGCCTGCTTGTGTTTCTTAGCTGATTAATGCAGATGGAACTTGGCTGAGTCCACGGCTGTACCCACTGACAGAGTAATGATGCTACACACTCAAACACACACACACAGATGCACACACAGGCACAAAGGGCTCTTAGGAGTGTCCCACAATGCATCACTGTAAACATTAAGTGATGATGGAACACTGGCAAACAGGGATTTGCGACACAGACTCACACACACGCACACAGACACACAAAAGCTCTAGTGTTGTGTGAAGGGAGGGGTTCATTGTGGGTGGTTTCAGAAGGGTGGGGGGTGTGGGTGGGGCTGGGGGGGTGCAGTTCTCTTCATTTCTAGGTGATTCACGTTTGAAGTGGGCTTGCAAAATTGCTTTATGGAAAGTGGCGAGCAGCTCAGCGGGAACATTAGGCAGGAAGCAGCAGGGAGGATGGTGTTTCATTAGGGAGCTCTACTCTGCCTTTATTACCCAGATTTGGAGTTTTATGGTTATCATTATTTGTTATAGAATTATCATTCACATATATCTGCATGTCAGCTGTTCCGGTATGGGACACTGGGACTTGATGTCTGTGTGATGGAATCCACGAGTGGTTTCTGAGGGGATCGGTACAAGGTTAGCCATTCTCCACCTCCCTGAGCCGTGTGTGTGTGTGTGTGTGATTGCGTCTGGGTGTTTGTGTGCTCAGGAAGTAGTAATGCTGTCATCTCGTCTGTCGACTCCAGCGGGTAAAGTCTCAGAGGTTTCCTCGGTGAGGTGGCGGCGGCTAGCATTGGCGAGGCAACGCTGGATGATTTCTGACTGAAACTTAGTCTGGGTCTCCATCATAAACTCATCCTGTTGATCAAACACCAAAACACAAAAAAAATCATTATGAACATCGGAATCATGAAAATGAAACAAAACCTGATGTGTACTTATGCATTTCCAAGAGGCCCACGTTTTTTTTTTGTGCTTTCACGATGAATGATGTAAAATGTTGATCCTTTATTGATGTATTTCTCTTCATGATGAGGTTCCTCCATCGGGTAAAACTTGCCAGCGTCTATCTAAGTCGATCTCTGTTTAAGTTTTTTTTATGGTAACATGAACGAAATCTTGCTAGCGCAGAGTTTTCTTAACTGACGGAAGAGCCTTAGTCATTGGATACCTTTATTTTAAATAAGACCTACTACCTCAGCCCCAAAAGCAAGGGTATAGCCCCGAAAAAGTCCCCAATCCTCTGCATTGTACAAGCTATCCCCCAGAATAAATCACTCATATTAAATGTGAAGTTATTTCCCCAGTATTTTTAGTAAAAGAGCTCCAGAAGTGAGTAAAATATGAATTATTAGATTCAAATATGGGTTTAATATGATATTAATAAGACAGATGTCCTTGTGCACCAAATGTGGACTAAATCGACCTTGAGAATTTATGGCCCAAAAATTAGTGTAATATGGCCGTTTTGAAGTTTGAAAATTATCCGTTAAATAGTTTTTGAGGTATGTCTGGAAAACAGTGTTTTTAATTGAAAAAAAGGGCTTCTAGTGAGTAAAATATGAACTTCTAGAGCAAAATATGATATTTTCAAGATAGATCTCCTTGAGTTGATTAATATTCACTGAATTTGGACAAATGTATGCGGGTATAAAATTTGAAAATGATCCAGTCCATGCTCTTACTGGCCAACATTCCAAAAAATACTATTAAACTCAGAGAGAGAAAGTGTGAGGCCTTCCATAAGCAACAATGTTTACTCTTTGTTACATCGTACAAGCATGACGAAAATGAGAAAGTCACACCTGACACCTATTTTGATTCCTGACACCCCACGCCTGTCATCACCACACTAGTTTTCTTTATTGTTGAACCCAGTTTATAACAGGGCTGAGACACAACCAACCATTCACACCATCAGTCACCCCTTCCCCTATATTGCATGGTTTGTGCTTTGGCAGGACTTAAAACCTGGAGATAATCCATGCAGACACAGCAACGGTGGCTCAGTTGGTAAACAATTTTCCACTTATCTGAAGGTTGGTGGTTCAAACCCGGCCACTACGGTCCACACGTGCAAGTGCTCCATAACATGCAGCATTTTCTTTACTATTAGACATCTATTCCGAATCTAATTGGAATTAGGCTGTCCATATAAAACCACCTAATGGCTGTCCCATTGGTGCGTGAATGATGGTGTGAATGGTTACTGCTCCTGATGAGCATATGGCAGCCTCTATCATCACTGTATGAATGGGTGAATGCCGACCCACAATGTAAAGCAGTTTGAGGGGTCGAGCAGCCTAGAAAAGCGCTGTTTAAGTACAGTCCATTTACCATTTACACAGGGTAGATGTGCAAACTCCACAACCAACTGGGAAAGAGCTGTGCTACCAATGCAGGCACCACCTGTGGGCCCTGTAGAATAATACTACATTTAACTCTCAGGCAAACACGGAACCATTGACTCAAGACATGCAGAAGAGAGGAGTGGAAAGGCTGGACAATAAAAGGCAAGAGTAGAAGATAGACAGTATATTGACTCCCGCTTGGCTGATTGTCACCAGATTCGCTGGTGCACTTTCCCACCTCATAAATGATCATTTTGATGACGGGATGACGGCTGTGATGGAAAGCGAGGGGAAAGCTCAGCATCCCAAAAACCTTGAGCAGCAGCAGCAGCAGCAGGTCTTGACAAAAGCTCATCTGTCCCTGTCGTAACTCTCAGCTTAGTCATTGAATCATTTTAAACATATTGTGACATGAAAACCAACAATTTTGAACAGCCAAAGCAATTTTTTCAACCAGAAATATGCAAATGATGACATGTCACCCCCAAAATGTTATACAGCAAAACTCAGTTTTGCTGTATAACTCACACCTCACTGCCGTCACACTGTTGTCATACAGAGCCTGTACCACTCTAACATACTTCTCCGTCATCAAACTTCCTCACGCAATCCCACGATTCCTCCCTCAGCACTATGTCGTATGCTAACAGTGAATACTTTCCTGAACCTCCTCATTCCACCAACTAGTCTCTTTATATTTTTTCCTCTGTCCAGATGACTTACCAACTACCTTCATACCTGTCTATTTTATTACTTTACTTATTTGTAAAGTAATCGGGCAGTTCTTCAAAACCACCCAGAACACATCTCAACCCTTCCCTGAAGTTCTAACACCAGCCTTCCTCCTTCAGCTTCCATCATGTGATCCTCTGCTCCACCACTGGTCTTTCCTCTTGTACGCCACCACAGTCTTCCTACAAACAACCAGAAACCTTTGCTGTCTGGTTACGTTCTTCCCTGTCAACACCTCGCAGACTCCATTCTCTGTCAGATTGCATCTCCAGCTTAAGATATAGTTCACCTGCGTGCTCCTACCTCCACCCTCACACTTCACCCTGTGCTCCGCCCCCTACCTATCTACCACAATCTGTCCTCCCACATTCCTGCCCTAAACACTATACCTGTCCATCTTCCTCTCATCTTCCTCTGTCACTCCTGGTAATACTCTCCATCACTTCATCCAACTCACTCCAGAAATCCTCTTTACTCACCAGCCTGTCCAGCACATTCTTCACCTCCAGAACATTCTTCACAAACTCCTCCTTCAGGATCCCCCCTACCATGATAGAACAATTTGTACCCCCCTCCAATGCTTCTAGCTTTCCTGCCTTTCCACAAGGCTTCTTGGACACACAATATAGGTACCTCCACTCTCTCCAATCATATCACTTGGTTCTCTACCCTTACCTGCCATCATGCTAACATTCAAAGTCCCTACTCTCACCCCACACTGCTGCACTCCGTGCACGCTTCCCAACTCTCTTTCTTCTTTATCTTTTACAAACAATTTCCAGCACATACTTGTTAACAGGCCAGTGGCAATCGTCGTTCACCTAGGTGCCGAACAATCCGGTTTGGAAATCCGTTTTGTGTTCCGCATATTGATTTGTCAAAGGTTTTATGTCAGATGCCCCTTCCTGATGCAATCCTCCCCTTTTATCCAGTCTTTGAACCAGCAGTAAATGTACACTGACTTACGACCCTTTTCGTAGTGGGTTTATAATATATGACTTCAGACCCACCTTAAAAGCCCAAAATAAATTTTTTGGAGAAATCAAAATAATAAAAAAAAAACCAACATCACGGGAACAATCATGGTCACCGTTCGAAGATTTCCATGGAAACAAAACAACAACAAAAAAACGTCAAAATGTCCTATACACAACTTCTTATTCTGATGTTATGTTTGATGAAGCTACTTTGTACAATTTGTGAGATATGACAAAAATATTATATTATAGACAGGCAGGGAATGGATGGATTGACATACAAATATTGTGAAAACTATTTCCCTGATCATCTTTTTTCTTCGGATAACATTGCAAGAGCAAAGAATCCAAAATGGACCTGACGTGAGGTCAAAAGGCGCAAACATCACAGCAACAACTGGCAATCAAAAGAACACTTTAAAACTTTTACCTTCGAAAGAGTGCTTGCAGCGCCCTTTCTCCTCCCTAGGGGAGCGAGCACGCCAATATAAGAAGAAAAAAAATAGGTAAGTGGTATAATTGATTAGATTTGTTCTGCCAATGTGTGATCCCCCAACTTTGACTCCAACCAGCCCTTGTTCAGGATGTCTGAAGAATTATATTTATATATGACGCAATGCTGTTTTACTATAACGCTCCGGAAATATGAAATTTCTTTTTCATCACAAACTGTTTCAAAGAGCAGATATTGGGTGATATAGCCCTTTATATGTGGTAAATTGTATTTTTTGAATCACTTTATCTTTAATCTTTAATATGAAACAATAATTTATAGACATAACAGGATCTAAGCAGCAGCTTCTAACCTTTACTGTATTTTTTAAATAGACATAATATAGAAAGCCACCGTTAGAGCATTTTTAACCAAACAAACCAAACATCTACATTTGTGCTGTTTGAATTTTTCAAGTACGAAGATATCAAATATAAGTAAAAAAAAAAAAGACAAAAACCTTGCAGACCTATTTTTAAGCATGTCGGGTTTTCATTTTATTCCATGTCTGAGTAGCTCCATCCTTTTAGATGTTAATTCTATTTACAAATACATATTTATATATACTCCAGCTCCCATAAAGTAACTTTTGTTAAATGATAACTATCCATTTTTAGAACTGTTTCCTTCTGTGTGATACGATCATGCAAAACAAAATTTAACCGGTCGATCATTCTAAACAAAGCAAAACCAAAAACTTTCGAAACAGCAGCTCTTCTGCTAGCGTTTCTCCCCCCCTCGCCCTTACATCTATGTTCCCTGCTGCCCCCCCCCCCCCCCCCCCCCAACACCCCCACTTCCAACCTCCTCCATCCCTCCTCCTTCAGTGATGGCGGTCTG